>CAUYSK010084581.1:0-14266 GCA_963575035.1 Avahi laniger
ATAGTACTCCATAGTATCCATATACCACATTTTATTAATCCACTCATGTATTGATGGGCACTTGGGTTGTTTCCACATCTTTGCAATTGTGAATTGTGCTGCTATAAACATTTGAGTGCAGATGTCTTTTTTATAGAATGTGTTTTGTTCTTTTGAGTAGATGCATGGGTCACATTTTTATAAGACATCACTATTCCATAGTACTGCTTCTAAAGGGGTAACAGTTATCCACCCACATGACTTACCTTCTCAAAGTCTCGAAGAGCTTGAGTTTGCACCTGAGGGGGTTTCTCAAATGCTCTCAAGGAATAGGTCTGCCCAAAGGGGGCCTTCTCACCACTTCTCCAGGTCTGTGACTGTATTGGAGGGCCTCGATCTTTAGTGTCACTAAGAAAAGCTGTCAATGAAACAGAACAACAAAAAAAATTTATATATAATGATGTGCAATTTAAACCTATGATTATTCTGACCAGCACATTCCAGCAGAATTTGGTTTCTGCAAAAAAATAACAAACCAGTTCTAGGCCACATAGAAACTGTTCACATAAAGCAACCTGTTGTAGATCATATTAATAATAGTCTCCAGTGAATCAAACTACTTTGTGTCTATTCCCCTTTGCAATGTGATGTTCATGCTCCTCCCAGCAGGACGTGGAGTCTAATTCTCCACCTATGGAATCTGGGTTGGCCAAGTTGCTGGCCTTGCCAATAGAATATGATGAAAATGTCACCATATGAGTTCCGGAGACTAGGCCTTGAGAAGTCTTGCATTTCTGCTTTTGTCTTCTTAGCACCCCAAGACCACCATGCTGTGAAGAAGCCCAGTCTACCCTACTGGAGGAAGAAAGACCAAGTTCCGGGAAATGAAGATGCCCTAGCTGGCAGCCAATCACTTCCTGCCAGACATGTGAGCAAGGCTGTCTGGGACCCTCAGCCACAATCATGCAGTCAGAAAATTGCAGTCATCTGAGTGATCCCAAATAAGACTAACAGAAAAAAATGCCCAGTTTGCCAAAACAAAATTATGATAAATAAAAAATCATTGTTGTTTTGAGCTAGGGGAGTATTTGTCTATTTTTTGTAAAATTAACATAGTACCAAGTGTGCCTTTAGATAGCCCTATCTTTAATGGTAATTTCAATAGCCATTAATCTTGTCTGGTAGAGTTTGGGAGTTTAGATTGGCACAGAAATCTAAAGCAGGTTTTATTGGTACATAGCACAAATTAGTTATATATGGGGATGATAGTTGTTCCCCTCTTCAATTGTTTTTTGATGCAGCTAGTGCAAATAATTGTTCTGTTAATTGTACACTACCCTGTAACTGCAAATAATAATATTTTCTACCCATGAGATGTTTACAAAAATAATATATCTACAGCATGTTGAGCAGAGCAAAAGTATAATAACATAATAATTATGATGATATTGTACCTCTTTGTTGATATTCTGAATGTTTCTAAATAAATTCAAACTTTTTAATTAAAAGAAATTAGAAAGAATGATTTCTTCTACATTTAGGTGAAATGAAGTAGGCTACTAAGAGGAAGAGAATCTGATAAAACAGAACAATAATACAGCACAATTAGCTTGGTGGGATATGATGAAAAGAGTAGAGCCTTTGAAGATTGAAGTTGAATCCTGACCACTGGCTAATTGTGGGAATTTAGGAAAATCCCTTAATTTTGCTGAGTTCCATTGTCTCTGTAAAAACAGAGGTAATAATACCTACCTCACAGAGCTCTCATATGGATTAAATAGAATAATAAATGAAAGCACCCCACCAAGTGTCTTTTCTGTAGCAGGCATTTTATCCATTCCCCTTCAATTTTTGCCTCAAAATGCAGGAGGATCTTGACACTCAAAATGTTGAGTGTGGTAGCCCTTGGATTTATGAATTTAACACAGGTTCAAATACCAATTTTAAGTGACTTTGAAGTCCTTAACTTATTTAAATGAAAAACGTTTTTCCACATTGTACATATTAACAATCTTCAGGACTGGTATGAAAAAGGCAAGTCACTTAGCAAGTAAGTAAAGCCCTCAAGTTGGGGAGAAAATTTTGCAAAGAATGGACCCCAAAAGAAAGCTGTCTTCACTTTGGTTGTGTGATTCAAGTAGATCACTGGCTAATGTTAATGCAGTAATGACTGTGCTATAATGAATATGTTAATAAAAATAATACGTCAGTTTTCCTGAGTGCTTATTCCTTGATAGGCTCTGTACTAAGAGCTTTTCTCACTTAATCTTACCTATGAGATTGACATTATTAATATACCCATTTTAATGGTGTATTAGGATAGATATTTCACTTTAGTAACAGAATTTATCTCAATCATTTCACAAGTGACTTTAATCTTATAATTAGGGAATCATTAAGAGTAAAAAGAGTTCATATAAGTGTTTTAGTTATGAATTACTTCATCGTGCTGCTTCTTAGAACATAAAATTACATGTAGCATATAATTCTCCACTGGTAATTAGAGTATGCACAAATTTGAAATTCACGTAAGTTTGAGTATGTTGTGATGATGAACTTAAAGGGTCCATAATTCAAGGAAATTATGATCAGTAGGAAACCAAGACTTTAACAAGGCAAGGTTCATAGCATCCTTACCTGCTGCATGACTTGTTCTGGGTACCATCTCCCCACGGTCCTCTGCAAAATAATCTCTGTGGAGAGAAATATATCATTAATTAATGAGATACTACCCTACAAGGTCCCCAATCCCTAAGAGAGCAAGACATTTACGTGCTGTTTTTATTTAATTCATCCACAATTACTCATCAAGCTTCTACTTTGTATCAGGGACAGTGTCAAGTGCTGGGGATACGAAGGCAAACATCACAGAAGAGTTCCTATCCTCGGTAAGTACATGCAGACCCAGCCATTGAACAAACGAGTATTAATTACTACTGTGTATTAATTACTACTGTGGTCAATGTCATGAAGGAAAGTGCAAAGGAAACTAGTACAGGGACTCAGAGAAACTTAGAGACAGGGACACTTAAACCTAGAGAGGGAGGATGTCAGCCAGATAAAGGCTTGGTGCAGAAGAATATTCCATTATGAGAGAACAGCAAACACCCTGAGTCAGGAAGGACCTTGGCCTGTTAGAGGAACAGAGAGAGCCAATGTTGCAACCAGACCACACAGGGCCTTGTGGGACATGGTAAGGATATTGAGTTTTATGGGAAGCCACTGAAGGATATTAAACTAGAGAATGAATGATAAATGAGCAGATTTAGATTTTAGATAGATCATCCCAGTTGCTGAGAGATACTGTGTGGAGGGGCAAAAGCGAATGGTGAGCATCTATATTCCAAGCAAGAAGTGACGATTTTAACTAAAGGAAAAGAAAATGAAGACTGAGAGAAGGAAAAAAATTTCAGATTTGTTTAGGAAGAAGAACAGACAGAGGAAATTTGAAAAACAAAGTCCATTAGTAGAAATGTTAATAACACCATGATTCAGTAGCAAGAGGTGTATCTGGCCAGCACAGAGGGATGAAAAAAATCTCAAAAATATTCAGCAAATACTTGTCAATCACTTGTTATGTTTTTAGGCACCATTTTAAGTTCCACTAACATAGCAATTAACGAAATTGACAAAAATCCCTGCACTCGTGGAACTTTTAAAGTAAGGAAAGACAAATAAATACAGTGTATAGCAGCAGTTGGGGACAGGTGCCATAAAAAAAGAAAAGTAGGAAGGTAGGTAAGTAGTGCTGGAAGAAGGGGGTGGGAGTTACAATTTTGAGTAGACAATGCTTCTCTAAGAAGCAACAAGGGTAGAGAATATCGAATGGCATCCGGGAGTGCTGGAGTCCGTGGCTGGGCAGAATGAGCAGGCCGTGGGCGGCAGAAGGTAAGGTCAGGGAAGGAATGGGGGGACCCAGCAGGGGCCACAGACTGTTTACAGCCTTTCTGGACATCAGAGGCCTTTAGCCATGGAGTCTTGTGACTCAAAAAGAGAGATGGACCGAGTGACTAGTGTTTTAAAAGGGCTGGCTTCTGTTTTGACAACTGACTAGCTGATGGGGAAGGCAGAATCAGAGATGATTGCAATAATCCTACAGAGGGATGCTTTCAACATGTAGTGTATTCTTTTAACCCTTGGGGATGCCCAGTCAGTCGTCTCTCTCTCTTACACAGACACACACACACACACATACACACACACACGCACACAGTCTGCAGGCAGAGATTTCAAAGGCTTCTCTTTTTAAAAAAACAGAAGATATTTACAGGGAGGCAGATGAGAATCTGGCATTTGTTTGAAAATTGATTATTTTTTCTTCCCTGCTTCAGGGCTGGATCTTGGCATAAATCTTCGTTAAGTCCCAGATGGACATGAAAGTACCAGACAGGGCACACTGGGCTGCACGTGCCACCTGGCAATTCCTTGGTCTTCAAAAGTAGATCACCAGCTTGCAGTTCTCCCAGGCCCTCTGCCTCTCCCGCTTCTCCTTCTCATTTAAAAACTTTCCCTGAAAGTTCCCTGGGAATAAGGCAGGAGATGCATGTACTACTTATTTATGGATTCCCTTCTGTTGAGGTAACGGAGAAGGATGTCAAAACTACCAACCAGAACACTCTGTGGAAAAATGTGTGGGGAGAAACCTAGACTTAGCTATTGTGATTCACCGAGCAGTTATGCCCAGTCCATAGACAAAGGCCACCTCGCATCTGTGTCATGGGCGAGGTCAAATTCAGTCCATCTGACTTGTCTTATTTATTAATAGTTCACATAAAGTTGACCCATTTCTAATTTCTCTTGGAAAAGGAGCGGGTCTGCCAACACTGGGCCTGCCTTCCCACACAGGGGGATAACTTGCCTCCTTCACACAGAACACCCAGTCCGCCATGGTCCCTGTCACTCTCAGTCCTTGTCATCCCAGCTCATTCCTGTATTTATGATAACTGCCTGGCTCCCTGCAGGCTCTGAGGCCGCTACGCGTCTACAGACCAAGAGCAGACAGACTTTCATTTCTGCTTTCAGACACAGTCTTGAGAAACCCATTGGCTTCAACACACAATTCATTGATTTGTGGTGACAAGCCACTAACTGGCTTACGAGTCACTTTTACCTCTTTGGTCTTTAGTTTCCTCAAACATTTGTAAAAGAAGGGCATGAATTTCTAAGGTTTCTTGCAGTGATTAGGCAATTCTATTCTAACAGATGCTTAAATGCAAAACGTATTTTAATATTCCCAAGGTTCCGGGGTACTTTCCAGACATGATCTCACCCCATCGTTCTTGCTCTGAAGATTCCACATTACGGATCGAGAGCAGGCCACAACATGACAATGCATATCAGCCCCTACCAGACTCCTCACCTTCTCCACCCACCCACATCCACTCTGAGCGTGCTGCTTGCCTGGTATGAATCAATAACTGGAAGTGGGGAGGTCACTGTAGATGGGCACTGAGTTAACAGGCGCACTCGCCGTCTCTCAAGAGATTTTATAAAAGTCACTTTAGCTCTATTAACATCTCAAGTTCTCCCTCTTATTGCCGGAGAGTGGGGCTCACTCAGCTGTTCCAAAAGGTTGGGAAGGAATCTGATGCTCCTCAAGGGAAGGGGGTCATAGTGAAGAGACACAGAATGCATGCCTAGGGGATTGCAATTCGTGATAACATTTGAAAAACCAAATTGCAAAGAGAATTGGGGTACGGTAGAGACAGACTCCAAAGCCGGCCACGCACACGCACGCACGCACACAAAGCAGTAATATATTGGTAAATTCTTCTATATTACCCAAGTCTGGAAAAAAATTGTATATCCTTGTCCTGGTTTCTCAAATTTGCGTGTTTCTAAATGTTTTTTTAAACATCAGTCTACGAATGACTCACGCTCAGCTAGCATGTGGTTCACTGGGCCACTTACAGCTCTCCCACGTAGACATCCATATACAATATTTTCCCCAAGATGCTTTTAATTTAAATGTTCCTTTTCCTATATAAATGAACTACACTTTTCCCTCAATAAGCATTACCTTTCTCTTTCTCCCTACGTCACTGATCTGTTTAATACCAATACCAACTCTACTAAAATCACACATATTTAATGTTTAGTGCCAAGACACTACTCTGCCTCACTGGAAGAAACAAGCACTTTCCACTCAAGTACAAACTACTCACGAGCTGTTCACCTATTTGATCTCTGCCTGGCATATCACCCATATTTTCTTGATTTGCTGAGAAGTAGCTATTAAAATATTAGATTTAACAATACATCAACATTCAATGTCCCATATTCCTTGTTTTTTCTGTAGTATTCCAAGGTGATTAAGTTGAGAATGATCAGAAAATAATTGCTCCTCTGAAAGCCATCTGCCACCCCCTGATATTCTGATGCTGTCAAACTGTGCTCTGATGATTCCTTCCAGTAATTTTTTAAGAATGGTAGTTTCATCTGTGAATGTGAACTAACTGGAATGGTAGAGCGTCCCTTTAGATGGGTTATCCAAGGCACTCGATTTTGCTTTGCTTAAAATTGGGCACTGACAGCTCCTTTCAAGGTTCAAGCATCTTGTTGGTCCCACATCTCCTTTTGAAAGATTTTCTATCTTTCAATCTTCTTTTTCTTTGTTTGTTTGTTTGAGACATGGTCTTGCTATATTGCCCAGGCTGAACTTGAACTCCTGGGCTCAAGCAATCCTCCCACTTCAGCCTCCCGAGTAGCTGGGACTATGGGTAGCGTGCCCAGCCTCAAGCTTCTTTTTTATATGGTTTTCTTATCATAAACAAAAACTCAGAAAGGGAAAAACCAATTTGTTGTAGAAGTACTTAGAGCAAAACCCTGGGCCTTGATTGATATTTTTAGAATTTTCAACTCCATTTCGTAAACATTTACTGAGAAGTTGCTTACATATCATGCACTGGAAATATAAAGGTGAAAAAATATATATACCCTGTCGTCAAAGTACTCAGAATCTACTGGTGGAGGCAGACACATGATACAAAGAGATAATTATTAGAAAAATGAGATTTAACAGGGCACTACAGAACATAAGTAAGATTGTGAAATTAATTTTGTTCTGGTGGGGAGAGGGTCTAGGAAATCTATAGAAAGCAGAGAATATTGAATCCAGATTTCGAAGGATGGGTATAAATACAAACGGAAACATAATAAAGGTTCAAAGATGGGCAAATGAGCAGTGTGTTCAGGACTTACATTTTGCTCCCCTCCCATGCCCCGGGGCCTGCACAATCATATGCTGCTCCCTAGGACCCTTCCAATGTCCATTTTCGCTTTCCCTCTCCCATCCCCCACCTTCCTGCCCAAGCTCTAACCCATGGGTGGGAATATTAAGGGGAAACAAGGGTGAAAACCATTTCTTCATTTGCTCCTCCCTCCTCAAACACTATAGCTTCATCTAACCACTTAGAACCCCCAATGACCATTTCAAATAATGTCAAGAAAGGGTCAGGAGTAAAATTTGCACGACATCAAAATGCCTACAGATGCAGACCAGAAAAGAACCTGCAGAAGTGAACAGCTGGGGATTTAGGGCAGTGGAAAACACAGGTGAGTATCCCCCACTTTTTTAAAATTATTTTTTCCCAAAAGTTTCATTTTTATTTTTTAACAATGAGGAGAATATATTTTGATTTCCTTTTAATTATAATAATGACGTTGATAAGAGATGAACTACATAAGGGATTAGGCTCTATGTGGCCTTCTTAAATAGCGAGGGCATGTGGCATGACAGGAAGCTTGCGGAAGTTTGCTGTTTGTTGGGGTCCCCACAGTAGTAGGCACTGAACCAAACACGCATTCTGTTCTAATTCCCATACTCTTAAAGCTTGCTTGACATGAGTTGCTAGACTCTGGTTGAAATGGAAGAAATCTTTCTAATGTTCAAAGATCCAATTTTTGTATTTTTTATTTATAGGCACATTCAGTCCTGGCAAATACAAAAGGGTTAGAAGGACAACTTCAGCCTTTTTGTTGTTACATGTGACGGACGTTGTAGTCCTGACAATTTATAAATGGTACGATTTTACAAACTGTGTCAACTTAAAAACAAAGACATCTACGGGTAACAGTTTCTGGACTGTCTGTGCAAACTTTACATTTCGACATGTTTTCTTGTTTTTTGAGACACGGTCTCGTTCTTTCATCCAGGTGAGAGCGCAGTGGTGTCATCACAGCTGCAACCTCAAGCTCCTAGGCTCAAGCGATCCTCCTGCCTCAGCCTCCCAGATAGCTGGGACTACAGGTGCAGCACCATGCCTGGCTCATTTTTTCTTTTTTTGTAGAGATGGGGTCTCACTCTTGCTCAGGCTGGTCTCAAACTCCTGTCCTTAAGGGATCCTCCCACCTTGGCCTTCCAAAGTGCTAGGATTACAGGTGTGAGCCACCATGCCCCAACATATTTTCTTGTGCTGGAATTTTCCTCAGCACTGATTTTGCATTAAATAGCCATCATTATTATCATGGACAACCATCACCACCCACCACCAATGCTGCCTCCACCATTTATTGAATGCCTGATATCTTCCACGCATTATCTCATTCAATCCTCACAAAATCTCGGAAAGTAGGTACTGTTATCCCTATTTTATAGGTGAGAAAACAAGAGGCCTGGAAGGATGAACTCATTTGCGTAAGATCACAGAGCTAGTTGGTGTCAGAGCCTGAACTTGAAAATTGTATCTATCTGATTCCAAGCCATTACGCTTTCCACTGTGCCCTGTCTCTACCCACACATTTACTGGGAACCTCCTTTGTGTCTGCCTTGACTCCAGGGAAACGATCCCTGAGAGCCCAAGGAAAGGACTTCTTGCTGTGCTAAGGAGATGGGATTTAGACTGAATGTCAATTTATCCCCGATGGACACAGCTTACACTTGAATATTTGTTTGTTTATTTATTTATTTACTTTTGAGACAGAGTCTCGCTCTCTTGCCAGGACTAGAGTGCCGTGGCGTCAGTCTAGCTCACAGCAACCTCAAACTCCTGGGCTCATGCAATCCTCCTGCCTCAGCCTCCTGAGAACCTAGGACTACAGGCCTGTGCCACCATGCCCAGCTGCACTTAAGTATTTAAGTATTGGTGTAACAGATGCCACGTGACAAATGAATTAAAATCCTAAAAGGGAAGTGGCTAATATGACTCTTTATATAGGCCCTATCCTGGAAAGTGAGTCACCCATCATTTTCTGCTTCCCTATTTCTAACCAAATTTCCTGGGAATATTTACACCTTCCCCAAACCTCCTCTGTGGTAACACTTGGCATTGGCCCTAACAGACAAAGGGAATACAGGAAAAGGCAGGAAAGGTGTTAGAAACAGACACAAAGTAGAAGAGGCCATTAGTGAACAAGCCCTGAGACTTTGGCCTTCTCAGATCTTTTTTCTCTTGCCAAGACAGACACCAAGTATATTTTTTATGTTATAAATGTTGCCAAATCCCCCCTCCCCGCCATCCCTGCCACCGCTTGGCATCAAAATCGCAAAAATACATATTCAAATGCAAATAGGGTAAAAGTCACGGTTGCAGAGCCCAAGACTATTATGCAGTAAATACAATGAGATTATCATTTTTTCTCATCTCAAGACCTATCATTATAACCTCTGCAAGCTAGAATGCTTAACTGGCAAAGCCTCTCAGAACAGGGAGAGCGTCACTGTGAGCCTCCCTCTGCATGCTAAGTGTGAGCTGACTTGGCACTGGTACGGAAACATCTACTTTTCTCCAGCACAGCCTGCAATTACACCCTGCACTCAGCACGGTCTATTCACTGAGAGTGACCACGACTCCTGGGACGCAGTGCGTAAGTCTTCAATAGCCACAGTGAGTTACAAACGTCATTGTGAATCTGCAGCAACTTTTCCAACTGTTAGGACCCCCCCCCTTTTTTTTTTTTTGCTCCTGCCATAAATCTTTATCCTAAAAACTAACATTATTTGTCTTGGTGCTATCCATCAAGGTTCAGAGAAACCATTTAATACTGTAAAAAGGTAAAGGCAGTTCAAGTAATTATTTTCTTCACTCTGCCTTATAAGGTCAACACACATCCAAATATCTAATGGATTCTCCTCTACCTACCCTGAATCAGCCAAGACATGGATGTCACTCTTTCAAAAAAGACATGAAATTAACATGCTTTGGATTCAGTGGCCTCTCCCACGGATGGTGCGTGGTCGCTCCACTCACCTCTAAAATTTACCTTTTACTATTTATTTTCTGTCCTGGCAATATATTCCGCAATACTCAGTTCTCATTAACAACTAATACTCATAGGCCACTGGGGCATATTGAGGCACTTGGCTCAATCTTTCCAGAAGCCTAAACTGAATGTTAAAAATAGGAGATTTTTCTCCCTTTCCACTTAACTTTTTTAGTCATATAATCTTTCAGTTTCTTTTCTTTGTAATGTCTATTTTTAATAATTTTAAAAGAATTACATGCTTCTTGTAGAAATTTTGGAAAGGAGAAAAGTGTATAGAGAAAAATAAAAATAATTTTAAAAACACTACCGCCCAAAGGCAACATTGATAAAGACTTTTATGTATTTACTTCTAGTCGTTCTTCAATTTATTTGTCTATGTGAATTCCACAAGTAGAAATAATATTGAAGATACAACTTCGTATCTTGCTTTTATTTATACCATTGAAATGAAAGGTTGTGAGGAGCATGTTCTCAGAGGAAGAGAAAGAATCAGGCGGAAGAGGCAGGTGGAAGGAGGAGGTGGAGGATGTCTTAGCAGTGTTGTAGACCTGCCCGAGATGAGAAAGAATGAATCTGCAGTCTTCCTTCTCAGTGTGGTTTTATAATTTACTGAAACAAAGCTTATGGAATCCTAGAGGATAATAAAATTGATTAAGGGCTGCCAAGGCTGGGGGGAGGTTAAGGCAGTTAGAGACTCTACAGCAGTGCTGAGAACATGATTCAGACAGCTGACCCGGAGGTCTGGGCTCAACAGGAAGATCAATGCAGAGCAGATGGCCTGGAAGATGGGGAGCTGAGGAACTGGAACAAGTGATGAGGCAAACTAAACATTCAGAAAAACGGAAAAATGGGGGACACGTGACCCACGGTCAGAGAATGGAATTCCAGAGTTAAGAATCCTAAGAGAAGAGCATCTGCAGGAATGAGCTGCAAAGGATGGCTGTGTTTATAGTACACGGGAGTGAATTCGAGTTCAAGGCGTGACAGTGATATACGTTCATGCCTAGGGACCCCTCTGGAACATTAGCATCCTGAAGAAAGGGGTTTTACATCATTCACTATCATGTGTCCAGCAGTTATGAAGTCTAGATCTTAACAGAAATTTCATGCATATTTCTGAAACAATGATAAATCCGATTTGAATGTATATGGCTTCAAGCTTTGAAAACCTGCCGTATCCACTCTGTAATAAGGAAACACCTACCAAACAGGTATTCACATCAGCTTTCAGGAAATGTTTTCTGGAAAGTTCTTAATTGAGGATCTGCTGAGTGGTAGAAACAACGTTAGATGCTGAAGATTTAGAGACAAAAAGAGTCCATTCTTCCACTAAACTTAGAGTATGGAAAATATCAAGTAAATCAACTAGCTACATGCTATACCAGAGTAGTCTGAGGGTGTTCTGGCAACGGAAAATACTCAGTACTGGGTTCTAAAAATAATTCCAGAAGGAGAAAATACTCAAGCTAACCTTTGAAGGACAAACAAAGTTACCCTAGCAAAGGCCAGGCTAGGTGTGTAGGAGGAAACAGCTGGTACGTTAAGGCCCACTCGCAATAATTTTAGCTCGGGATGAATAAAGCAGCAATCACTTCACAGCCCGCCGCCTAGATCTGCTGGCAAAAACGCTGCTCCTATGGTGCCAATAACCTGGAAACCTCCACGTGATGGACAGAGGAATTTAAAACCAACTCAGTTCCAAACTTTACGTTATCCCTTGGTAAGCACAAATACCAATTTCTTCCTGCTATAAAAACATATGTTGACTTAATTTTAAAGCAGCATACAAAGGGTGCCGCCCATATTCCCATAACCAAACACAGCATCTATTTTCTTTTTTTCGCTTTCCTTGCAGTAGACACATAGTATGTAGGTATAGTTTTGATGTAATTTTCATATATCTACTTTTACTTTCTATTTTTTTTTTTTTTTTGAGGCAGAGTCTCACTTTGTTGCCTGGGCTAGAGTGCCATGGCATCACCCTAGCTCACAGCAACCTCAAACTCCTGGGCTCAAGCGATCCTCTTGCCTTAGCCTCCCAAATAGCTGGGACTACAGGCATGCACCACCATGCTCGACTAATTTTTTCTATATATTTTTAGTTGTCTGACTAATTTCTTTCTATTTTTAGTAGAGACCAGGGTCTCTCTCTTGCTCAGGCTGGTCTCGAACTCCTGAGCTCAAACAATTCGGCCGCCTCGGCTTCCCAGAGCTCTAGGATTACAGGCGTGAGCCACCGCGCCCAGCCTTACTTTTACTTTCTTATGTTAAAATTTTCTGTTTATTATCATTTCAGGAAACACTTTAGGATAGTAATAGAGATTAATAGCAACAGTGAGCATTTTACCCTAAAGAAGGGTAAAAGTTGGGAATGTTGCTATTGATTCACCTAGGATATGCCACTTTATGTCAGGGTGCCTCGTTTTCCCCTCCTGCAACACAGGGATTCGGGCATTAAAAAGATATTTAAATCAAATGACATATCCTTCTGATGAGACTACAGCTTTAAGCAATTTGCAATACACTTTCAAAAATTAGAAATATTTGACACAGTTATTCTACTTCTGAACACCTATCGTTGAAAAATAATCCTATGGAAGAAGATGCTTTATGCACCTAGATGTTTATTAGGCGTTATTTATAATAGTTAAAAATCAGAATTCCACAGTCCTCATTATAGGGTAATGATTTTTAAAAGTATTGTAATTCCTTAAGACATGTTATTCTACATAATAATGTACCACATATGAAATGGGAAATAAATACATTCTTAAACTGTGTGAAATGCAAGAAATTATTCAGTTTTCTTTGTCAGTCAGCAGTTATTGCTTCTTTATACCCCTTCCACCTTGGCCATGAGGAGAAGACACCAGCTGCATATTTCCTGTACCCTAGCTGGCCTTGGAGAAGCCAAGAAGGAAAGAAGTTTCTTGAGAATGTATTAATAACAAGCAGAAAAGGTCTGAAGATAATGAGATGGATTAAGGGAAGATGAACCACAGACTACTAAAGTGCTAAGAAAATACAAGTTATTATTATTATAAAATTCATTATGAATAGTCTATGAGTAGTACTTTAACCACAGGGTTCAGAAAAAAGGATATTCAGATCATGCTTGTCTTGCTTGCCGCAGAACTCAGAAGATGCCCTGAGACCAAGGAAAACAAGTACTCAGTGTATTTGACTGTCTTAAAATAGAATCTCATAGAGCCACCTTGGGTCATCATGACATCTCTTTTATTCTGGACTTTCTTCTAACTTTAAAATGCTATTTGCATTTTTGTCAGAGACAACTTGTGGAATGTTCCAAGCCCAGTTTGGAATTTTATTTATAAAATGGAGTAGATTTCAATAGGACTAGTGTCCCAGAGCAACCACTGAATGGAGAGATGCTCTACGCAGCCTTGCAAACATGATCCCACAGCCACGGTCAGGCGAGCCACCCGTGATGGAGAGGGCACCGTGATGAGAGCCAGCCTATCCTTCCCGAGACGAAAACAAGCCCTTCTCAGTCCTTTGGTATTTTCCATATGGCCTTAGCATGTGGCTGAAAGAAGTGGGGGACATGGAAGGGTGTCTCTACTGATCCGGTATGTGGGAAATAAGCAAGAAAGAGTGAAAGCTCTAGCCGGGCGCGGTGGCTCATGCCTGTAATCCTAGCACTCTGGGAGGCCGAGGCCAGAGGATCGCCCAAGGTCAGGAGTTGGAGATCAGCCTGAGCAAGAGTGAGACCCCATCTCTACTATAAATAGAAAGAAATTAGCTGGACAACTAGAAATATATAGAAAAAAATTAGCTGGGCATGGTGGTGCGTGCCTGTAATCCCAGCTATTCGGGAGGCTGAGGCAGGAGGATCGCTTGAGCCCAGGAGTTTGAGGTTGCTGTGAGCTAGGCTGACACCACGGCACTCTAGCCTGGGGAACAGAGTGAGACTCTGTCTCAAAAAAAAAAAAAAAAAGAGTGAAAGCACCGATCGAGGCACATTCCCCAAGCAAAAACCCAAGTATTGGCTATTTAAAAGTAGACCAGCGTTGATAAAGCAGAAATTTTCCTCTTTAAAATGCAGAAAATTAATTGTTAGCAG
>CAUYSK010084582.1:0-111117 GCA_963575035.1 Avahi laniger
CAAGCTCTGAGTAACACCACAGTGCCTTTGAAGACCACATAGTCAAAAAATAAAGCAATCAATACCATTTTCAATAGACCAATTTGTGCAATATAATCCATAATCAGAAGCTAACTATGAGAAATTCTCCACTCACAATAATCTTTGAGTAGCTACCTCCCCTTCAATATTTCTCTCCTTTCTTTTCTGGATTCCACCAAGTGGTACCAGTTTACTCCACTGTGCTAGAATTTTGAACCACCCAATGTAGTATACAACATCTTCTCAGGGGTATGCCAGCCACCAGATAGAGAAGACACCCGTTATTGAGCTGTGGAATCCTTATGATTTAGTGATATACTGCTACAAAGTAGACACAAAAAAATATTTGTTGAATAATTAAAGGTATCAATGAATGAACAAGTAAACTAATGAATTGATGTATTGATTAATTAGTAGATAAATAACTTTACTTCTTTCTGATTTACTTTTCCAAACTAAAAAAATGTTTGAAACTTTTCGGTCCAACACTGTAGAGTTTTTTTTAAAAAATAGGCATTTTAATTTTAGAATACATTTACATTTACATAAAAGTTGCAAAGATAATCGAAATTCACCATATACCTCATATCCTTCCCCTATTATTAATATCTTACATTAGTATGATATATTTGTCACAATTAATAAATCAGTGTTGATGATATGATATTACTGACTAAATTCCATACTTTATTTGGATTTCCTTGTTTTTTTACCTAATATCCTTTTTCTGTTCTGGGATCCCATCCTGGTTACCACATTACATGCATTCTAGTGCAAAGTACTTTAAAAGTACTTTGAGAAGTACTGAGAGAAGATAGACAATATGGAGAATTCAACCATGCAGCCAATTTCAAATTAAATATCCCTTCCTCTGTAATTTCCCTGTTTTAGCAGAGAAGGGGACATGAGCTGCCACTCTATGCTCTTGCCTGACCAAGTTATCATTAATAACAAAAGTCTACACTGGAGAGTCAGGAGAATTCTTTTAATCATCATTCAACCAAGACATACTCTGTGAGCCTTCCCCTTGCTGGTACTACTGTCCTGGTGTCTAAACCGAGTGTTTCAGCAAAACCATATTTTAAAAAAAGCCACAGTTTTAAATGATGAAGTCCCAATTCAAACACAAATTTAAAAGTATATTAGCCTACTTATATTCCCTCCCAAATGATACACATGTGGAATATACAAAGAACTCTTAAAAGTCAACAGGAAAAAGAGAGATAGGCCAATAGAAAAATGGGCAAAAGACTGAATAGGAAGGGTATACTGGAACTCTCTGTACTATCTGCTCAATTTTTCTGTAAGTCCAAAACTAGTTTTCTAAAAATAAATTATATTAATAAAAAATGTAATGTATTATCATTGAGGAAGTTTGATACATGAAAATATTAATTTATGGTACAGCTTAGAAAAGTAATTTACATTTTAGTTGTTATTCTATAAAATTATTAATGTTAGAGCTCCTTTAAAGATGAACTGCCCTACCTGGCACATCCGCAGTGTGATTTTATTTACAAATATTTTACTTGCAAATATATAACTCTATGTATTATAACTGTTGGACCAATTGGGACATTCCTGAATGGAAATCATTGACATATACGAAATTTTTCAAGAGAATCCAGCCAAGGTTATTTTCTCGTGTGTGTGTGATGCTTTAGAAGACAGAAAGGTTATTCAAAGTCTAAGCATCTCTCCCAATTTTTCATCCTTGTAGGTTATTGTCATCAGTGACAATTACATGTGCACTGAATTTCACACAATGTTGTAATCATAAAATATCTTGGGTGAATTCTGTTATGAAATAAATTATTTTATTTTAGAGTAATGATATAAGTTTAAATCCTGACCTGTTAATGTACTAAAAATGAATTATGCAAATTACCTAATGTCTATATAGTTTCTTATCTTTAAAGTGGGTTACTAAGAATACTAACTTCTGCTTTTCTTTTACTATAGATTAAAACAATCAGTGTAAAGCTCTCAGTACCGAGCTTAGCATTGTTTAATATTAGCTGTTGATACTATTATCTTGTAGTGCCTACAACATGTAAGGGATTAAAAACAGCATAAGAAATTAATAATACTTTACATTCACACAGAACCCTAGGGCTTTTTAAATACATGATACATGTGAAAGCACTTTACAAACCTCTAATGTTCCTTGCAAATGTAAGAAATTAATATTTTCTTGGGCTGTTTGGAGCTCCCTTCAACCTCCCAATGATTCTGTGAGGTCTTCGGGGAAAATATTTGACTTAATTTTATAGATGAGGGAATTGAAATTCAGAGTATGTACAAGTGAGGTCCATCACTTCCACTGAATATGCCATCTTGGACAAATTATTTAACCTCTCTGAGCGTCAGCTTCTTAATTTATAAAGCAGGGGTACCGCCATTTACTTCCAGGATGGTTATTGACCGAGCTAATGTACATTAGGCGCTTATTTTCATGCCTGATTTTCTAAAAATGCTATAATGATTATTATTGTGTTCTAATATTATTGTCTGTTTTTCTACAGCCTCATTCAGTCTCTCAGGGGAAGTCACAGAGTTGGTGGATAATGAAGACAAGAATCACCGTTTAATTTTCATCATTCGAGACTGAGTTTCAGCAGAGAATCTTGGCTTCCAGATCCCAGGTTTCATTTATTTGCTTAAGCATTTATTGAACACCTCTGATAGCCACGCCTGGGTGAGGTACAATGGCCTATGAAAAGATGAATGCAACCTAAGCTTTGCCCTCAAGGAGATAATACAACCGTATAAATAACTTATGTATTAGTATTATGTAGGGAGAGGATGTAAAAAGGTTTCAGGAGCAGACTTTAAAGCTTAAGATCACCTTAAACTTGTAACAGGAAAGAAAGCCTGCAGGAAACAAGAGTGACAATTGAACTGGCCCTTAAATAAGGAATAGGAATTAATGTGGCATCTATTTGTGTGCTGGAAACCCATATTTTTCAACTAGGCAACTGATTGTGTTTTATTCTTTCAATCATTATCAATGAAATTATTATTTTTATAACAAAGGTAAATAGGCTACAGAGTCTGTTCTGTTATTGCATGTGTTTCTGTAACACTAATTAGTTTCCATGCAGTTGTAAATAGGACACGATGTCCGTTGAACATGAAAGCAATGTTGGAGTCACATGTGTTTCGTCTTATGCAAGGGAAGATGGAATGATGGGAGTAGAAGTATAACCTTTAGCAGAAAAGGAAAAGACTTTAGTTTATCTGCTGTGTATGCAGGAGACTTTTCAACTCCATTTTTAAGAAAATTAAAAATAAATGCCTGCAACAAACTCCCTCCCCAGAGAGGTGCACTCTAACCTGCAGAGCTCTTGTCTTGTGGCGGGTTGCGTTTCCTCCTGTGCCCACCTTAATAGCAGCCCCGCTGGCTCACAGTTTTTTCCGTATGCATTGTCTCAGTGCCCACAAGACAGCATGTGCATTTTATTGTTTCATGTTCATTTCTAATGCCTCTCCAGCAATCACCCTGAGCTGCCTTATTGAGCTATTCAAGTTCTCTTCCAAAGTACTAATTTCTGTTCTTGCTTTTTTTTTTTTTTAAGTTGAATTGGTTATAAAGTTGAATAGGTTTAGAGTATCCTTAACCATATTTTTTTCCCATAAGTGCTGTTACTTTTAATGTGCTATTTTGCAGAAGACAACAGTTTTTTTTCAGAACACATATGTTATATAATACTTCAGGCTTTTGCAAGAGGGGCCCCTTGCTTTAGAGGGCCCACCTTTGGTGCTCCTTAGGGTGAAGAGTTCATGGGCCAGGGGGATGTGTCTATATGGAGCTTATGCACCCTTCTTCGAGTACATGCTTTAGGTACCTAAACCTACAATTCTCTGCCTCGATGGTCCTGATTCCACTTACAGAGTCTGTGTGGGCTCCTCCCTGAGTCTTTCCTTCTAAGGACGAACCGTGTTGCCAGTATGGCAAGCTCTAGACCTGAAGAGCATTAAAGAAGCAGTCATTTGCAGTGACATGGAGCTGTGTGAGTGAAAGAAAGGTGAGCCAGCCAGGTTCGAGGCTGAAGGATGACTCTCACCATGCTACCACCTTCTGCTTCAGAATTCCACAGACTCTGAGAATTCTAAATTCAAACCTGAGCTTCCAGATCTTTGGGAGGATATATTTCTTAATATAGGAAGAGAAAATATATTTATTTCACAGTGTGCTATGTGGGAGTTAAGTATCTAGATACATGCCTCTATTTGTAATCTTACTCTGGACCCTGCCAATGTTAGGGGCAGACATGTTTAACAACAAAAAAATGCTAAGGCTAAATGAATTTTAGGATTATTTTTTTCTTTCTGTAAAACATGCCACTGGGATTTTGACAAGGATTGCATTGAATCTGTAGATGACTTTGGGTGGTATGGGCATTTTAACACTGTTAAGTCTTCTAATCCATGAACACGAGATATCTTTCTATTTATTTGTGTCTTCTTTAATTTATTTCATCAGTGCTTCATAATTTTTAGTGTATAAGTCTTTCACCTCCTTAGTTAAGTTTATTCCTAAGTATTTTACCCTTCCTGATGCTTGTAAATGGGATTGTTTTCTTAATTTTTTTTTTGGATAGTTTGTTGTTAGTGTATAGAAATGCACATGATTTTTGTATGTTGATTTTTTTTTTCCTGCAACTTTATTGAATTAGTTTATTAGTTCTAAGTTTTTTGGTGGAGTCTTTCTACATATAAGATCACACCATCTGCAAACAGAAATAATTTACTTCTTCCTTTCTGACTGATACCTTTTCTTTTCTTTTTTGTTTCCTCTGCCTGCTTGCTCTGGATAGGCATACAAATGGCCAATGGGCATATGAAAAGGTGTTCAAAATCACTAATCATCATGGATATCAAAATCAAAATCATAATGTGGTCTTAGGAGGTATCAAAAAACCCCAAAAGATCACAAGTGTTGGTAAGGACGTAGAGGAATTGGAACCTGTGTATGTTGTTGGTGGGACTATAAAATGGTGAAGTTGCTAAGGAAAACACTGTGGAGTTTACTCAAAAAAATTAAAAATAAAACTATCGTATGATCCCACAATCCCACTTCTGGGTACATATACAAAGGGCATGATATCAGGATGTCAAAGAGATATCTTCATTCTTATGCTTATTGTAGCATTATTCACAACAGCCAAGACAGGGAAACAACCTAAATGTCCACAAACAAATGAATGAATAAAAAAAATGTGGTATATTCTTACATGGAATATTATTCAGCCTTAGAAAGAAGGAAATCCTGCCCTATGTGACAACATGGATGAACCTTGAAGATACTATGTTAAGTGAAATAAGCCAATCACAGAGTGACAAATAGTGCATGATTTCACTTATATGAGTGATCTAAAATAGTCAAAAGCATAGAAGCAGGGGGCAGAATGGTGGTTGCCAAGAGCTGGGGGCAAGGGAACATGGGGAGTTGCTATTCAACAGGTATAAAGTTTCATTTATGCAAGATGAATAATAAGTTCTAGAGACCTGCTATACAACACTGTACCTATAGTTAACGATACTGTATTATACACTTAAAATTTTGTTAAGAAAGTAGATCTCATTTTAAATGTTCTTACCACCACCACCACAACAATAATAATAATAACCCATGCTAAGAAATTGGGCATGAATTTTCCATCTGGTTTGAATAGGCCTTGAACCTGAATAGTAATGTATAATGGCTTTAAAGGAAATGGTTATGTAAATTAGAATAGTTATTTTCAATGATTTGCGAAGCACCGTGGAGGACATTATTATCATCGTTACCATTATTATGCTTTTGATGAGTACTGGGTCCTTAACCATGCTGTGACCTTGGGCAATTTATTTCACTATTTGGGGAAGAAGTTCCTACATAACATGAAGAAATCGAAATAAATAAATGAATGCTGGTTTTCCCTCCAGCACTTATTGTATTTTATTATGTTTTGCAAAAATGTGGTTTGTTTTTCCTGTCTGCCCCCTTTTTATGTCAGTAGAGTCTCCTTTACGAATTTTTATTCCCTAAAGATTTTTTTACTGCCTTAGTCTTTTTCTTAAAACTCAATGCTATACAAATCAAATTTGTAATATACAAAGTTATCTCTGAGGACTCTACATAAAACAATATTCGAGAGCTTTAAACTCAAAGTGACATTTAAGGATAGAAACAGTCAGATAAATAGATAAGTTTCTGATTTGCTCTAAAATGAATTCTCCAAATCTGCATTTCTGAGGTGGTAAAAGCCCCACAGCCAGGAGAATTTAATCCAAACCTTTCCTTGTTTCTGTAGGCTGCAAAACATTTTCTCCTTCCCTGATGATGAACTTTCCCTTGAAATCTCTTTCATTCATGACTTACATATTCATGGTGACAGCCCTTACCTAGCAGGTTAACTAATGGCAGGAACAAGGTGACAGATTCTACCGCAGGGAATGTTGTTAGTGGGGTAGGTGGTGAAAGGTTATATTCAATCATTTCAGCGGGAAACTTTGAGTAGCCAGAGTGCTGTTGACATTCAATTACATTTGAAAAAGAGATATAATCATCATAAGATTAAAATATATTATACGAAATACATCAAAGTGAGAACAATATAGGAGGGATCACGAAATCCAAGAATGGAAATGATAAATTGTGTGTAGTTGCTATGCCAGTAACAGTGCAGGATTAAAAAGGGCTAAAATGTGGCCCTTACTTTTGAGCTTCAAGTTTAGTTGAGAAGACAAGCCACACAGAATAATAGGAACAAAAAAATGAAGTAGTGGGTGATATGGAGAAGTTTATGAATTTGGAGAAGGAGCTGTACATTGTGTAAAGGACCAGAAGGTGTCTGTGGCTTAGACTTGAAGGAAGAGAATTTCATCAAAATTTCTAAATAAGGTTTCCATATTTGGTCATTAAACCATAAACATTCCATTTCAAATCAAAAATTTAGTTTATTATATCTCAAACAAGAAGCAGTACAATTAATAAAAGTATGTGTCTAACCTATCCACACAGTTTTGCCATCTTAACCGTAGCTTGTTTATGTCAGCAGCGAAGAAGCCTGGAGACCAAGTGGTGACGAAATCATGAAAGGTGTTTTACACAGCTTGTTGAGAATTGAATATTTTTCCTTGCAAGAAGTGGTCCAAAGCCTGGAAGAAGTGATAGTTAGTTGGTGCAAGATCTGGTGAATATGGTGGATGACAGAGAGTTTCCAAGTCCAGCCTATGTAGTTTGAGCAGCGTTGTTCTTGTGACATGTGGTAGAGTGTTGTCTTGCAAGAAGATTGGCCTGTCTCTAGTGACCAATCGTGGCTGCTTAACCACAAGCATCCTCATCATTTCATCCAGTTGGTTGCAGTAGACATCCCCTGCAATTGACTGACTGGCTTTCATGAAGCTGTAGTGGTTAATGCCAGCACTGGACCACCAAACAGACACCATTAGATTTTTTTGATGAATATTCAGTTTTGGACTGTGTTTCGGCACTTCATCTTTCTGCAACCATTGTGCCAAATGCTTGTGATTGTCAAAAAGAATCTATTTTCCATCACATGTAATGATATGGTGTAGAAATGGTGCATCTTTACGTCGTGACAGCAAAGAAAGGCGAGCTTCGAGACGATTTCTCTTCTGAAGCTTGTTTAATTCACGTGGAACCCATCTATCCACCTTCTTTACCTTGCCCATTTGTTTCAAATAGTCCAATGTTGTTGGAATAGTAATGTTAAATCTTGCTGCTAATTCACGCATAGATTGAGATGGATTTGCTTCCACTACCGACGAACCATGAGTTCATCAGCCACATCCTTCAACAGCACTTCATTGATATTTTGAGCTGTCTGCCATAGCATTGGTTCCATGATGGAACTCATATTTGAAAATAACTCGAATTTTTGACTTATTCAGGGTTTCACAAAAATTGCTCTAAAAAAATTTGAAAGATAATCACAAGCCAAACCATGCGATTAAAAGACTGAGGGTGTACCTTCACAATAAAAACGAAACAAGAAATGTCAAAGTGAAATGTCAGTGATATCAACTGCCAAATTTAGTACTTAAGGAAATCAGACATTTCATACTTAATAACCTAAATATTATGGAACTGCCTTATCCATTCATCTCAATTATTTATTCATTTAGTTTTTTTCAGTAAATAATTATGGCATGTCTCCTATGTGCTAGACAATATTCTTGGTGCTCGTGAAAAAACCCAAACTTAATGATGAGACTAAAAAATAAGATAAATAATATGTGGATAGTGTGAAGTTCTACAGAAAAAAAAAGTGAGCAGGGAGAGGAACAGGGAGCTTGTGGAAAGGTGACATTCAAGTGTTGAGGATTAGGATCAAGACATGAGAACCCCAGGAGTGGGACAGGACTTTGCCAAAGAGCAACCTGTGGTCTTGTCAGTACACTAAGCAAAAGCTGCTCGACCTTGAGGGGGACATTCTGCTGATCAGGGATGTCTGCAAATGGACCCCGCCTCGAAGCCTGAGGGCCACAGCCTGGATGTCTGCAAATGACCTGGGCTTGTAATCCGAGGGCAGAGAGAATGATCAAAGGATGTCAGACCAGCAGATAAGAGCAGTTTGCTATTTTAAGCCTGAGGCGATGTTCCTATCTCTCTTCTGAGTTCATGTCTCAGTAAATGAGGAACTGGATATAGTAGAGAGAAGTACGTGGTCTCTTTGTTCCCATTTGGATTACATGCCTTACTGATGACTCATGATTTTATCTTTAATTTGTGTATACTTAGCTAGTTTATTGTTACTTTGGGAGATCTTGAAACTTAAACTCATCGTATGTACATGTAAATCGGTGACTGATGATAACTGGCTGCTGAAAGAACAAATACTGATATGGGACTCCACTCGTGACCTCCTGGCTCACGGGAATGCTGGAGGACCCCAGATTTCCCCATCTATACTCTGTCTCTGCCTTCTTTATTTCCAGTCTCTTGCGAAACGTTCCTTCCTGGGACCCGACCTGTTGGGAGAGTCGTGAACTTCCGGCATTCAAGCTAACACCTACTGGTGGTGTGGAAGTTAGTCATGTGGCCAACTTATGGAAAGGCAGCCAATGTAGAGGAAACAGTCAGTGCAAATGCCCTGAGGTGGGAATTTGACGGACATATTTAAATAATCCCCAAAAGACCAGTGAGGCCGGAGCTGAAGGATAAAGGGGGAGAGGGTAAAAGACACAAAGTCATACAAGGTGGAGAGGAGTCAGATCATGCAGGACTTGGGAAGTGCTGGCAAGAATTGTTACTTCTACCATAATTATGTTTGTACTTGGAAGCCATCAAAGGTTTCTTAAGAAAAGAATGTCATGATCTGACTTATGTTTTAAAGGATCACTCTGGCTGTTATGTTGAAAATATACTGTAGACTGTTGTGGCCCCCAACCCAGTCTGTGGCATGTTAGGGACTGGACCTCAGAGCTCTGTTCTCCCCTGCTCTTGCCCTTCCCTGCTCCCATCATCCTTGGAAAAATTGTCTTCTATGGAACTTAGGAAACAGGGTGGGGTGGGGGATGGTAGTGGGTAGGGGGGTTGTGGGTAGGGGGGTTCAGAGCAGGAGGTGAGCAGTGGTGAGTGAGGGAAGCTTCATCTGTATTTACAGCTTTTCCCCATTGCCATCATCACAACTTGATGTCTGCCTCCCCCACCCTGCCTCCGCCCCATCCATGGAAAAATTATCTTCTGGTCCCTGGTGCCAAAAAGGTTGGGGACCGCTGTAGAGGCACAGGAAGACTGTAGAAACCATTTATGAGGATATTAGAATAATCCAGGTAAGAGATGAGTGGTAGCAGTGAAATTGATGAAAAAGTGGTTGGATTTTGGATAAATTTTGAAGGCAGAGATAACAGAATTTGCTGACAGATTGGGCATGGGGTGTAAAAGAAAGAAGAAAAAGAGGACTCCAAGGTTTTTGGAGTGTTTGCACATAATTTTGGAGAGCCAAAGTGAGGACAATGCAATTAATACATTTGCATACTTCTCCCAACATTCAGATGCTGGAGTTCATCTACTGATTTTTCTTTGATGTGCAATTAGGAGCCAAGGCATACACCGCTTTAGCTGATTTACACACATCCGGCAGTGACCTAGCCAGAGCTGGAATATGGGGGCTTGGGGTTTGGTTTGCTTTGTTTTGTTCTATATTAGTAAGTCCAGCCTTTTGTGCAGCACAGAAGGGGTGACAGGCTCATCCACTCTGCCTCCCTGTCTCGCTGTCTTTCATTTTAATTAAAATTTTCTTTTTAGATAATTATAGATTGACGTGTAATTTTAAGAAATAATATAGGAATAGCCTTTACTCAGTTTCTCCAGATCATAACATCTCACAAAATTATACTATAGTATTGCAGCCAAGATATTGACATTGATACAGTCAAGCTATAAAACAAGTCCACAACACAAAGATCTTAGTTTTCGTGTCCCTTAATAACTGTACCTACTTCCTTTTCCCTACTCCCTATCCTTAACCCTTGGCAGTCATTGCCTCTCTATGCTATTTATATCACACTTAGAACACTACAATCAGTTTAAGAAAAAAATTAGTAACATTGGAATGTGTTTCCAGAAGAACTATGTAGGATGGGGAAAAAAGCACAAAAGCATTACATATGAAGAAAAATAACCAAGAGTACAGTATTTACCATAATCAAAATCAAGCTCAGTGCAAACAATGCAGCTCTTTTTAAGATTTTGAAGGGCTACCATATGTCTGAGAGCTTTGAATTTTTCTGTAGGACAAATGGATGCAGCTTCTTTAAAAGAGAATCCATTTCAATTTTAGGAAGAACTTTTCAGATTGAAGAAAACTGTTACTAATTTCCTCAGGAGGTAAATTCTGTCGTGGTTCAAATGAAGAGAGGTTAAACAATCACTAGGTAATAATTCAAGAATTTACTGGCTGTTTGAAGTTTATAATTTTTTTCAACACTGACATGTACTTGTTTTCTTAAACCTTTTTATTTTCTTTCTTTTATAATTTTTTATAATTTTCTTTTCCTTTCTTTGACGAAGTTTCACGCTGTTCCCTGGTCTAGAGTGTTGTGGCGTCAACTTAGCTCACAGCAACCTCACACTCCTGGGCTCAAGTGATCTTCCTGCCTCAGCCTCCCTAGTAGCTGGGACTACAGGTATGTGTGTGCCACCGTGCTCGGCTAATTTTTTCTACTTTTAGTAGAGACGGAGTCTTGCTCTTGCTCAGGCTGGTCTGGAACTCCTGAGCTCAAATGATCCTCCCACCTCTGGCTCCAGAGTGCTAGGATTACAGGTGTGAGCCACTGTGCCCAGCCTAACCTTTTTATTTTCTTAATTTCTTCATTTAGTTTATTTATTTATTTATTTTTTGAGACAAAATCTGGCTTCGTTGCCCTGGCTAGAGTGCCGTGGCATCAGCCTACCTCACAGCAACCTCCAACTGCTGGGCTCAAGTGATCCTCCTGCCTCAGCCTCCCAAGTAGCTGGGACTACAGACATGCACCACCATGCCCGGCTAATTTTTTCCATATATGCATATTTTTAGTTGTCCAGATAATTTCTTTCTATTTTTAGTAGAGATGGGGTCTCGCTCTTGCTCAGGCTGGTCTCAAACGCCTGACCTTGAGTGATCCACCCACCTTGGCCTCCCAGAGTGCTAGGATTACAGGCGTGAGCCACCGTGCCCCATCTAGTTTATTTTTTGATTGAAAAAAATTTTTATGCGATATTGTAGACTAGGATGGAATTATAAGACATAATACAGAAAGATCCTATGTACATTTTTCCCAGTTTCCCCCAATGGTAACACTTTGCAAAATTATAATAACTAGGATATTGACCATGATAAAATTCAGCAATCCTTATTTGGATTTTCCAAGTTTTATTTATACTCATTTGTGTGCATTAAAATCTGCAGAATTTTATTACATGTATGAGTTTTTGTATCCACAGCTACAGTCAAGATATTGAACGGTTCTAACTCCACAAGGATCCCTATTGTGCCTTTTTGTAACCACACCCACCTCCTTCTTGCCACCCTCCCTCTCCCAGCCCCCACGCCCAAATTCCTAACCCCTGGCAACCACTAATCTGTTCTCCATTTAAAAAAATTTGTCATTTCAAAATGTTACATAAATGAAATCAACAGTATGCACCCTTTTGGAATTAGCTTTTTTTCACTTAATATAATTCCTTGAAGTTCATCTAAATCGTTGCCTGTATCAATAATTTGTTTCTTTTATTGCTGAGTAGCATTTCATGGCATGTATATATCATGGTTTGTTTAATCATTCATCTGTTGAACATCTGGGCTGATTTCACTTTTTGGCTATTACAAATAAAGCTGCTATGAATATTCGTGTATAGGGTTTGTGTGTGTGTGTGTGTGTGTGTGTGTGTGTGTGTGTGTGTCAACATAAATTTTTATTTCTCTGGGAAATTTCTCCAGGAGTACAACTGCGGGTCATATGATGGCTGCATGTTTAGCTTTTTTAAGAAACTGCCAAACTGTTTTTCAGAGTGGCTGTACCATTTTACATTCCCAGTCTTTTAAAAATATCATCATTTATCTTCTGTTCATGGAATTCTAATTGAGCTAAGTGAACCACAATGTGAGAAGGATTTTAGAAACCTTGCTGAGACACAAAAGAATAAAGTATGTTCTGTGCTAATTTGAAGAAGAGAAAATCCTGTTTAACTAAACCTGTCTATATAATAAGGTCATAAAAAAGGCTACATAATAACACAGAGAGTATAGCCTTTTTGGATTTTCAGAGAAGCCTTTGTTAAAATTCCACAGGACCCAGCGCTACTGAAAACCAAAGCCATGAGGATTAAGGGGGAAATATAAAGAATCAAAGATCTAATTCACAGAGAGTCAAACAGCCCACTCCGTGCCTGCATTCTTGTATACCTGCAGCTGCTTATAGGATCCTCCACTTAGAGTTGCTAGAAGCTCTCCTTGAGATCGTCGGCTTTTCCAGACCTGCTCTGATGTCCTAGAACTACCAATGTGGACAAGATGCTGCAAGGGGAGAGGAGGATGCTTAGAAAAAAAGCATCATACCTTCATTTTATTCTGTCAGAGGGCTCTTTGGAATTAAAAATAAATTTTAATCACTGTTTTCATCCTGGGAACAATAAGCACATATTATTAATTATAATGATTATAGTTATAGCCACCATTTTTGAGTGTCAACTCTGTGCCAGGAGCTGTGCTTAGATAAATTATGTATATTATATGCAATCCTGAAAATAAGCCTATAAAAGAAGTATGTTTTTAATCTCTAATGTGTAAATGAAGGACCTTAGTTCATCAGAGGTTAACTACATGCATTTATAAGACTAGTCCATGCAGTCGATTCAAAAGATATTAATTTGTGTGCTTTCATTACCTTCAGGGACCCTCGGTTCCCATCTTCAGCTGATTTGTTTTTGTTTTTGAGACAGAGTCTCACTCTGTCGCCCAGGCTAGAGTGCCGTGGTGTCAGCCTAGCTCACAGCAACCTCAAACTCCTGGGCTCAAGGGATCTTCCTATCTCAGCTTCCTGAGTAGCTGGGACTACAGGCGTGTTCCACCATGCCCAGCTAATTTTTTCTATATATTTTTGTTTAGTTGTCCAGCTAATTTCTTTTTATTTTTGTTAGAGACAGTGTCTCGCTCTTGCTCAGGCTGATCTCGAGCTCCTGAGCTCAAACGATCCACCTGCCTTGGCCTCCCCAAGTGCTAGGATCACAGGCATGAGCCACCGGGCCTGGCTTTCAGCTGATTTTAATGACTTCTCCATCTACTAGGATCACCACAGACTGTTGGGAGAGGAGGCAAAGAGGTGGGGGATGGATGGTAGAGGTAGAGTGGCTTAGGGTACATAAATATAATAATCACAAATATTATGATATTTTTATTATGCCACCAGTTACTGAGTTTCTGCCAGGTGCCAGATTTTCCACTAAGTTTGACATGTAAGGTCTTAGTTCTAAACAGCAACCTAATAGGTTGTGTGCTATTCTTGTGGCTACTAAAACAGCCATGTAAATAGATAAGAAAACAAGTATAGGGAGGTGAAGTGATTTTCCATAAGGTCACACACCTAGAGAGGGACCTTTAGAGTCAACCAATGATCTACCTGACTCCAAAATCCCTGCTCTATCTGTCTGTCTGTCTGTCTGTCTGTCACTCTATCTGTATCAGTGTGAAAACATACACACACTCACACATAGATTTGTGTACATGTTTCCAAATATTTGAGACATTAAAGACTCTTGGTTTTTAGTTGTTCTCATGTTTTTGAAATATGGCTCAGATGATTATACAAGTCTTACAAACATGGTTACAGTAAAAATTAAAATATCTGTTGATGTAAAGATTAGACTATGAAGCTTTTTTTAAAATAGCACAGTATAAAAATTTAACTTTTCTTGATGGTGTTACTATTGCTATTTCTATGGCAATAGTAATGAAGTGATTTTGAGAATTTTTATGACTGTTAAACCTGAGGCAAAATGTTGGGTAGTTGTCTTCAACAGTTAATGGAATATAGAAAAATAGTACCAGTATATAATAGTGTTATGATCATTGCCCTGATTTGTTCATAGTCATCAGTACCTCCTCAGTCTTAACCGTTCCGCTTTCTCCTGATTTATTACAAAGTTTCTTTGTAACTGGTGGTTAAAAACTCATTTACCTGTGGCTGGTGGTACATAGTTCCCTATATCTATCATGTAGGGGCTCCATAGTCTCTCTCGCTTTCTCTTTTCTTCATAATAGACACTTAATAAATATTTGAATGATGAATGAATGAATAATTAGGCCTCTTTCCTTTCTGCACTATTGACCTTCTTGGTATCAATTGCTCTTTCATGTTTTCACCATATCCAACAGCAACTCTGAAGATTATCTGATGAAAAAGATGATTCCGTGTTTGTAACTGAGCATTCCGTTTTGCTCAGTTTAACAACATTTAGGGTGTTTAGCCTCTAAGCCAGGAACTCTGATAGGTGCTCAGGGCAAGGACATGATTAGCACATAACTTGACTTTTAAGGACTCTTCCATCTGTTAGAGGACACTATGGAGGATGATAAGGACAGCCAGGGAAACCTGTGCAGGACATGAAGAAAATTCATACATAGCAGATTGTCAGAGGAGATGGGCAAAGATGGCTTCCCACAGGGGATGATACCTGAACTGGGTTTTGAAGGATGAATAAGAGTTTTCTTTTTAGATAAATGAGCAAGAGCTTTATATTTTAAATAGAAAGCATTTTCCCCCCACTGACTTAGTTCTGGAAATTGTTGGAAATGTAATATCGATTTTGAGGATGTGGGCTCAGAATCAGAACCTGGGATTTGATATATTGGGATTGGGAGTTTCACTTCTACAGTATGCCAGGGTGAGAACTGGTTGATGTAAGCAACTCCTTTTATAAACAATGCCTGCCCCATCTTACAGTTCCTTGATGAACCTGGGAAAAAGAATGAAGAGAATGGAGATCTTTGTGGAATATACAAATAAAGCTGTCTTAAAAAAATTATTTGAAATCGTGAGATTAAATCCAAATGTTCTCAATTCAAGGCACTAAGTTGTGTATGTGTTTTCTTTCTTTTCTTTTTGTCTTTTTTTTTTTTTATACTGTGGGTGGAATGTATATCTGAGATGCACAAGTTTAAGGAGTTGAAGGACTTAGCATGTCAAAAAGTTTAAAAAATTCCCCATCAGTTCTATGGATTTTTATATCCTTGACAGATACAGTTGCCGGTGCTCACACTGATAGTGGAAGACATTTCCGGAAGTGCTGAGAAAGATTCTGAGGCAGTGGGCAAGAGCACTGTGATCAATTATACGTGTGCATGGGGTGGTGAGCCATGCGTTGCATTTCTGCCATCCCTCAATCAGGAAAATAATGGGCCCTCACAATAACTTGGGAAGCTAGATCACCTTATTTTTTAATAATTATTCCCTCCCCCAGCTTCCTACAAGTGATCAACATCATGTTTTCAGCAGATTAGTGGGAAATGACTTTCCGGTATCATTCCTTGTCATAGTATTAACATTTTCACAAGTTCAACCATAAAATGAGTTGACATTTACTCTTAATTTACATAAAATAATGGTGTTGGTTAGAGAGTGATTACCTATGATGCTTAATACACATTTATATTTTCCCTGGCTCTCTATTATCCATTGTTTATATCAGGAAAACAATTTAATTTGGAAAGCTAGCCATGGAGATGACCACTGCAGCTTGTATCTGTAGCTTGACAATGCCCTACAGGAATTTCTATACAAAGGAGAAAGCAGTCAATAAATATATGTTAAATGAAAGAATAATTCCAAGTCATATGACAGGGGCAATAAGAAGGAGGCTGAAAATGGGAAAGAATTAAGATAAGATTCTTGGGTTGAATTTATGTGGCATAAATGAAATATGGGCTGGCGAAGCATTCTCCACGGTTTTATTGCCACTTCTTGGAGAAGGCCTGTGTAATTCATTTGACACTTCCCTTCTCATGACTTACGCTGTCATCCCAGATTCACAGTAATGCGAGTTTACAGCACTCCATATAGACATGTATTCTCTCTCCACCGTGTCTGCAGTCCTCTCTACTCCTGCTGCTTTCCCAAGGGAGAGGGTCAATTCCGAAAAGACACCACATAGGGGAATTTTGTAAGTGGGATTGTTCCGGATAAACAGTGTCAGCAAGGCAGTCACCCCGATGCGCAGTGTCCAGTGAATTTGCGAATGTCGAATCTCCTCGTGGGCATTTGGCTGATGGCCTCCAGGAGAACGCAGTGTGCCTAAGACTGGAACTACATGGGTCAAAACTTTGCAAAATGAACTGTATTTATTTTCATCAAAGTACCCTCCTTATACCCTATTTTAATCAGAAAAATATTTTATTGATTATAAATAAAATTTACTACGTATTTACTCTATTGCCAGATACCATGTAACCAGATCACATTTAATCCTTCCTAAACCCTATCAGGTTGCTGCTGTTATTGTCTCCACTTTTCATTTGGGGAAACTGAGTCTTAAGGAACATAATTAGTTAGTCTGAGATTGCATAGCTAATAAGTGTCGGGGCCTAGTTTAAATCAAAGACTGTCTGACACTGATGTTCGTATCTAATCACTGTAGAGCGTGGCCTTCTGTATAGAAGCTGTGGTTGACATCTTCCTATTTACCTGGCTGATTTAATAGTCATTCCTAAGCAGCCAGCTGCCTGGGGAGTTGTGTCAACCCTATAGAGCAAACATTGGGAATTTAGTTTATAACTCGAACAAAATCTCTACATGTCAGGGAGAGTGCCAGAGGAATAAGACACTGGTTTATTCTCCCCACTCCCCTCTTTTTCCCAATCTTTTACTCTGGTCTTAAAACTGCTTGGTCGTAACTAATAAATGTTGCTGGGTGAATAAATGTTCATCCAAAATACTGTTTTTGACATAAATAATGTAATGTCCAAACAATGCGGAAATTGCCTTAAATAAAACATGTGAATGCTGGGTCTTCCTTGCAATAATTTGAAAAATATGTTGCCAGTTTAATAACAGAACATGTTACCTGCCCTTTTCATCTCCCTGGCTATATTAGAAATGGAAAAATGCACCTCTTCATCACATAAAAAGTGTACTTCCCACCATCATTGTCTTAAGAGTTGTTCTAGGATTTAATTTTAGAAATGAACAAATGTATATCCATGTTGTGTTTCTGAAACCTTAAGGAAGATGTGTGGATTAGTGGATAAGGCCGTTTGCTGACTTTGGAATCAGATTACTTGAATCTCAGTCAGGAGACTTTGGGCAACATACTTGCCTTCTCTGAAGCTCTGTTTTTTGTATAAAGTGGAGATAATTACACCTACCTCTGAAAGTTGCTATGAGGATTAAATGAGATAATGAGTGAATATCAATTGTTAATCAACCTAAATCTAATGGAGGTAGAATCAGGAAAGGGCTTTATTCTTTTTTTCTCCTCAAACAAACACAATCTTTAATTTCTAGCTCCTTAAGGCTATCTAGTGGGAACCCATGGCTTTAGGTAAACTTCAGTGATAAGAATAATTTCATTCTGACAATTGTCTTACTTTGGGTTTCCCCCAAAAAATGACCCCAAGATTATGGGTGTGGTTGGTCTATCTGGGAAGTGGTTCCAGGTAGGACAAGTGAAGAAAAGTGGGAGAAAGACAGGAAAGAAAGAAAAACCAGCACAAGCTATGTTACGAGCAGGTCGCGTTTATGAGTAACTGGGGCTCGATCTCTCTGAAACGCCATTAGGAAGATGCCTTAGAACATTGTCTTTAGAAGAAGGGGATGTAGTGGTTGCTGTTGGTTGGCTGTGCGGTGCACTCACTCATCGCTTCGTTCCTCTGAGCAGTGCATGGCTCGCTGCTGCCCCCTGTCCATTCTCCTGAAAATTGTCCTTGGTTAAGCCCATTGTCTCACTTCAGTTGTCAAGAGCCAATGAATGACTGATGAAGAGAAACAAAAGGCCAGCCCTTTGCCTCAATAGGGGATGATTCTGCCAGGTAGTTTATGCTACAGAGCCCTCCTCCACCCGTGGGTCAGACCCAGGCTAGACCGACCTGTGACCACGCCCCACCATGGCTCTTTCCCCTCCCGCTTCTATTTTATTCCCTTCTTTACAGGTTTCTCCAAAGTAATGTCCATCAGGAAAACTCTTGCATCTGAACCCCTGTCTCCATCTCTGCTTGACCTAGGGAACGTGACCTAAGACAGGGCAATTTTTCAGCCATGCTTATCTCCCCCTGCTTGAGGGTTTGGAGGCGGCTGACCAGCTGCTGCCTGTGTGGCCCCCACACCAGCTTATTTCTGAGGGGGGCTCCCTGCATCCTTGAGGAGTGATTTGGATGGGGCCCTGCCCCAGGATGGTTTTGGCCAGGTAACACAGCTACTTGGTGCGTGAGAAATCTGTCGTACTGGGTGTGCAGACTGTCCCCACTGTTGTCTTTTCTCTGTGTTGCTGGGGTTGGCTCCCGCCAGTCTCGCATCTTCAGAAAACTTCAGACAGGAAGTGAATGGTAGCTTCCTGTTTCACGTACACTCCCAAAGTTAAGGAATACTTGTAAAACCCCTTCAAGGATTTTGTTGATGAGTTCCGTGCTGGTGGGGTAGGGCATGAGGTGGGGAACCTGCAAGCAGTCTGCAAGTAATGAGAGCTTAGTCTCCCCTTCTGATACGCAGCCTCCAATCACTTCTGGGAAATGTGCTCACCTGGCTTGTGGAAAAGCCACTGGGCCAACAATTATCCTGATTCAACCAATCCCTCTGAGCTCTGGTCTTCTGCTTACAGGGGCTGGATGAGATGATGGGCTGTGGGTCCAAGGACCAGTTTGGCCACCTTCTGTTTCGAATAAGGGGCTGTTACCTCTAGTCTCTTGGGATGTCGGGACTTCAGTTGATTTCCTGAAGCCACAGAAAACATTTTGTTTCATATCCTTTCATATATCTAATAATACTTAGACGCTCACCAAATAGCAGCTGTTATTTTAATTATAAAATTAGTTCCTGGCATCTCTGAAAAGTCATTGTGTCTTAGTGTTTAATGATGTGACTCAGCATGTTTAATGGAAAGATTGCAGGTCTGAGAATCAGGAGACCTGGGCCATCGTGCTCTCAGCCCTGTGACCTGTTTCGAATCATTTCACCTTCCAAGACTGTGTCACAGCCACCACCTAGAATGACAAAAGCTGCTCTACATATCCCACAGGTTGTTATAAGTCTGAAATGAAGGAAAACATGCAAAACATATTTGAAGATGTAGAGCAATGAAACGTAAAGTACTAATGAATAATGTAACCCACTTAGAAGGGAACCTACCAAAAGGCGGTTTCTCCTTTTGAAGATGTTCATGTTGATCCCACAAGCCGCTGTGGCTGAGACCTGACTCATTTTTGGCAAACAGATGTCACTCTAAATGATGACAATGTGATAAACATATGTAAATATTTCATATGGAAGTGAAGTCAATATGGACAAACGCAAAAGACACAGTTCCAAGACTGGGAAAGTCGGGCTATGCATAGTCATCGTGGAAAATGATGCGGGTGTTGGAGTGGATCATAAGCTAAAAACAAGCCCCATGTTGTTATTTAACAGCTTACCAGAAACTCTTAAAAGGCATGGGCCATACATAATACTGCCATTCTTCTCTAAATTCATGATGTGGTATGCTGTCAACTGGGCGAGGTGTAGATAGAGGAAAATGCCCTGCGTTCGAATTCCTGCTCCTCCTGACTTTGGACTCACCATTTCCCTTTCCAGGTTCCTTGTTGGTCAAGGTGGCATGGTTATATGTATACCTCTCACAGAATGGTTCTAGATGGCATGACATTGTGTATGTGGAAGTGTTTTGGAAAACATGGTTATGCTGTAGAGGTATAAAGTAATAGTAAACAAGTGATAAAGGATGGAGAATTCTGGAAGAAAGTGAGAAAACAGCCTGGAAGGAAGGATGCCAGAAGTTTTCCTATTTTGTCATATTCCAGCTTTATGAATTGACCCAAAGATGTTTTTTATAGCATTTTCCTCCTCCACTATAGGATCCAGTCTTGAGTCAGGTATTGCATTTGGCTGTCGTGTCTCTTTGCCATCTATAATGCAGAATAGTCTTTCTCTGTTTCTTTACGACATTGACAATCTAAAAAAATACAGTCCTCCTCAACACCCATGTGTGTTAATGCGATGCTCCTCATTTGGGCTTTATCTAATGTTTTCTCATGATTAGATTCAGGGGATGTCTGCTTGGCCAGAATATTCAGTAGGTGATGGTATGTCTCCATCTAAGGGTGTCACATCTGGAATTAGGATACTCATCTGGCCCTAATTGGTGGTGTTAATTTTGATCACTTGGTCAAGATGTTGTCTGATTTCTCCATTGCATAATAAATACTTTGTTAATTTTGATCACTTGGTCAAGATGTTGTCTGATTTCTCCATTGCATAATAAACACTTTTTGCTTGCAATCTTCAATCTGTGGGAAGATACAGTAAGAGCCTGCACATATTCTTCTCCCATCGGATTTTCTCCCTAGGTTTTAGCGTCCATTCATAATTCTTGCCTGAGCCAATCTTTATTATGATGATTGCAAATTGCTGATTTTCTGACCCAGTACTACTTGCACATGTATTAGTCAGCACATGGCATTCTGTTGTAAGCAAGAGCCCTTTCTTCTCCCCTAATTATTTATCTAATACTAATATGAAATAATGAATTCTTTTTTCCCCAAAATGGTTTGTAATAGATTACTACAGTTAATTATTGTGGTGTTGAAATTGTTCCATATATAGTTGGTGGGAGCACCTTTAAGCTGCCTTCTGTATCCTTGGGCATGTCCCCATCAATTCTTTGAGCACTTACTTTATAGCATAACAACATGTCCCAGGCTTATCTCATATCTATTTATTCAAGCCCTGGAATCAGCCATTTCTCCAAGGAGCCTGGTTCCTTTAGGTGGGGAATGGTATTAAGTACCAAGCTCTAGGTACTAGGTGTGCTCACTGCTACTGGGTGTTGCATTTTGGCCTTTCCTGTGCATACAGCTAGGAAATACACACACATATATACAAATACACATTTATTTATACACACTTTCATATGCATACACATATGCTTAAAAGTGTACACAAATACATGGACATGGACATATATTTACATATCTTTGAAATCATAAATTTATACCAATACCTTCAATTTTCAGATCATCCCTACACAGTTCTTTCTTGTCTTTCTGCATTTCATATTTGTTTGTACTTTTTTTGTCATTGAGAATCCTGGCTCCCAAATTGGTTCATTTGTTTGATTCTATAATACATCTAAAATAATTTTACAACTTTGCCTATGAAATTACAAAAAACAAGCTTAATAAAAATAGTTCAGGATTTGTTTGTAATTCTTACTCTCACCTGCCTCCCCACCCCTAATTGAAGTGTATGGTCAATTACTTGGGTTTTTTCTGTTTTATTTTCCTTTTTTCTTCCTTTTTCTTTTTTCTTTCCTTCCTTTCTACCTTTCTCTTTCTTTGTCTTTATTTTCCTTCTTTCTTTCATTTTCTCTTTCTTTCTTTCCCACTTAAGGGTGGTTATGGCATTCCTTTGAAATATAATTTAACTCTTGTGGTTAAGTTTGCTTTCAGTTTTAGTACCCTTCTCCCTCAATTCTTATTGATTTACTTTTTAATATGTAGAAAACTAAAGGCTTCAGAAGGCCAAAACTATGCACAGAAAGGAATATTCAGAGATGTCACTTCCTTCCATATCCCCTTCTCTCCTTCCCCAGCTCAACACAAGAATACATGTGATCAAAGACACTCACGTGAAACACAGTGCCATGGTTGCCTAGAGGGAAAGGAGAAGAGAATGGAATTAAAGGGGAACTTATCACCAATCAATTTGTCAAAAAACGGTTGTGCCCCAAGGATCATTGATGATAAGGTACCATGAATGGAGGGACATGACTGACTGTACTCTCAAGTACTTAAGGTTAATATTTTTCCCTCCAAAGCCATTAAGACAGACAGCAGCATTTCACAGTGTTTTGAATGTGAGTCTCATGAGATGAGTAAGGGAAAAAGGTGCTTCTGGTCAAAAAGGATAGGTAACATTACATATTCGATCTTCTTGTTGGAAGTCTTTCTGTCAAGAAACTAAGTGTGCTCCCTTACCCGACATGGAATTCTTTGATTATCATTCAGAACTAGTCTTCAGAGGGATAAATTTTAGAAAATTTAGGTCCATTTGTTGATTCAACAAACATTTATTGAGCACTCACTTTGTGCTGCGTACTGTTTTTTTTTTTTTTTTTTTGAGACAGAGTCTTACTCTCTTGCCTGGGACGAGTGCCGTGGCATTAGCCTAGCTCACAGCAACCTCAAACTCCTGGGCTCGAGCAATCCTACTGTCTCAGCCTCCCGAGTAGCTGGGACTACATGCCTGGCTAATTTTTTCTATATATATTTTTAGCTGTCCAATTAATTTCTTTCTATTTTAGTAGAGACGGGGTCTCGCTCTTGCTCAGGCTGGTCTCGAACTCCTGAGCTCAGAACTATCCGCCCGCCTCGGCCTCCCAGAGTGCTAGGATTACAGGCGTGAGCCACCGCGCCTGGCCTGCGTACTGTTTTTGATGCTGTAGATGAACAGCTAACAAAACAAATGAAATACCTGTCCCTGTAGGACATTGGGGTTGGGTGGATGAGGGATGAGACAGAAATATCATGTCGGGTAGTGTCACATGGTGTCCATTATTTTATCCACTCAGGAAAGATGAATAAAGCCTGACAATTTCCTTTCCTCCTTTGGGAAGACTTTAAAATGCTGACCTGAAAAGAAAGAAGATGGAGGAATAATACTTCAACCAACCTGGATGCTAAGCACCAGGTCAAGAGGGAACAAAGGGAGGGGCTTCATCCTTCTACTTCATCTGTACACATTTCAGCACAAACTGAAAATTAGGGGGTATAAAATTTAAAAGTAAGGGAAAAATTCTTAAGTTTTTAATCACATCCCCATGTTGATAAAATATTTATGAGCTCTCCTTCAATTAATTAGAATAAACTATGTAACACTGCAAGAAACAAATTGAAAATTTAATAAAGTAAGTTCACTTCCAATTTCTTTTGAAGAAAGAAGCTAATTATATTTAGTTCTGTAATTATAACTTTAATTAAAATATAATGCAAAATATTTCATAAAGTGAAAACAGTGCTGAGTAATAAAATGGAGCCTTTAAGACAATTTGCTCTTCAGATGAAAATTTATAATTTAAAATAAAGCCTTTAGTGTACCCTTTTGCCTAAATTTTATCCTCTCAGTATAAATTTAATTTATCACCTTCTTATAAAGTCTAATTGATGTTTATTTACTGTTTTAAACCTATTTCCTTTTGTTTGTTGTGTGCTAAAATCTTCTTTTCATTTGTTTTAGCCAGTTTCCTTTTAGAGTTTGTTTAAAGAGACACTTCTATTTCCCCCTTGCATGTCGTAATTTACAGCACATCCCTTTTGAGTTAGAATATGGCTAGAAACTTTCGGTAACTTAAAACTTGAAAGCTCAGATGCTCTTAGAAGTATATTCACATATCAGTCCCCTTCACCTGGCTGGCATGGAGATGATTTGATTGCTCTAGGCAAACATCCAGGTAGAAGGAAATTTAGATTCTCTAAAATGAAATTAGGAAAATGATAAAATGACCTTCTGGTGATGTTTTTAATAATCATCTGTACTCTCAAATACTTCTCAGAGGACTAGAGTTGACTAATAGTTTGTCCAGATCTTAGACTTAAATTCCAAAGTCTACTGGAATGTGAGGCCATTTGCCATGATGAAAGTCACATCCATTTCTAAAGGCCTTTTAGGTCGTTCTTTAATTTGCAAGCTACTCTGCTTTTACCCAAATCACAGAGGTTTATGGGAGGAAAATGGCAAGAAAATGGCAAGCTTGAAAAACTCCTCACACTTTTTCAACTCAACAGCTCTTTATACTTTAGCATTTACGGAAAGATTCACTTGCTTTTCATCAAAATCAATTCAAAATGACTAAAAAATATTTATTGGATGCATACCATATAGAAGATATTATACATTCTGTGCAAAAATATCTCTCTGAGTAGTTGTTAAAAATCAGATTTCTATACCACCACTGGCCCCACTCCCATATTCAGGTCCAGTATATCTGGTGTGGATTCCACATCATTTTTTATTCAATTCATTTGAGAAACATTGTACTACTGGGTGTTTAAAGGGTTCCAGAGTTGAGTAATGTAGTCCTAAATTCAAAGAAACTACAAAACTAGTGGCCGATGTTGTTAATTGAGTAAACAGTCAACAATTCATTTTTGCTTTCCCCTGGGGCAAAACTTACCCTGCTCTTGCAGCAGTGGAGAAGACAGGGAATTGATAGCTTTTTGGATGTGAGGAACAAAAATCCTGTTGCCTATGATTTGGGCCTCAGTAACTGGCAGGGTGGAGGTAGAAGGTGATCAGAAGAGATGTTGATTGGGGACTGCTAGGATGCAGGGAACTGATGTACCCAGAATTAGTTTAGGGTCCACAACCTCGGATGCCCATCTCTAGAACATTTGACTACTAGCTTAGATTTTCGAACCTCCTGAGCTATGCAGAAAGGATTGATGGCTTCGATAGGGACTTCACGTGCTTCATCCTGGTTTCTTTCACTATGTCCAGCTTAAAGTCTGCACATACTGGATGCTTTAGTATGTACTGCATGTTTAATTGTAATCAACAAAAATACTTGAGGAAGTAAATTTTGCTCATTCAAATAAGTTAAACCACAGCAGAAACACATATAGGAAAAGCTCATGGTCTTTTGTACTGCCACTCCAGCCATGTCCTGGAGGTACTGAATGTGAACACACTGAATATTGAATATTGAAATATGAATATTTTCATATTTTTTGCTGTAGGTAGGTTTTAATGTTTTTTAAACCATATGATACCATACTAAACACATTACTCTGCACCTTCTTTTTAGGTTTTATAAAAGCGTGCACTTCCCTATAGGGCCTGTTTGCTGTTAGAGAGCATGAAAACCTAGGGAGGGTGTCTCAGGGGAGGCTAAGGTGTGGCCCTTACAGCTCTAGTCCCAACTCAGTGGTTCCCATGGGGGGAGAGGGTGGTGTTTTGCCCTCCAAGGAACCTTTGGTAATGTCTGAGGCATTTTGTTGTCATACCTGTGTGGGTTGCTTCTGGCATTTAGCGAGTAGAGGCCAGGGATTCTGCTCACCATCTTACATGCACAGGGCAGCCACTGCCACTGACTCCTCTTCTGGGGGGAAAAGTGCTCTAGGCAGTTGGAAAAGCAAATCCAAAGACCCAGACTGGAGGTAAGCACATGTCTGTTTGAGGAAAGCTAGGAAGCCAATGTGAATGGAGTGGAAGTGGTAGAAGAGAAGTCCAGAGAGGAAACAGGGATCTAGATCATGTAGAGCTTTGTGGTTTATGGTGAAATTATTGGCTTTTTCTTTGAATGAAGAGAATGACTCTGCCTACTGGTGGAAAATAGACTGTAGGGAACAAGATCAGGTCAGGAACACCCATGAGGATGTAGAGCAATTATCCAAGGGAGACATGATGGTGGCATGGACCAGAATGGTAGTGGCAAATAGTTGGATTTGAGATATGTTTTAAAGGTAAAGTCAAGAGGAATGATATACTGGAAGATTGGATGCTTGGGTAAAAAAGAAGAAAGAGTTAAGAATGACTCCAAGAATTGGGGACAGAAAAGTTCAGAAAAGATGGAGTTGTCATTTATTGAGATGAGGAAGCAGTTTGTAGGGAGAGAATCATAAGTTCTGCTATGGTCTTGTTAAGTTTAAGATGTTTATTGGCATCCACATGGAAAGTGGGAATGTGGAGTTTCAGGAAAAGTCAAAGATAGACATCTAAGTTTGGGGGTTGAAGGCATGTAGAGGGTATTTAAACTCATGAAACTAAACACAATCACTGAGGAAGTGACTGCAGATGGGGTAGATAAGAAGCGAGGTCTAAGCTCTGGGGCACGGCAACATGTGCAGGCAGAGCAGAGAAAGGGGAGCTAATGAACAGATCCCTTAGTAAGTAGGAGAAAGTCAAGGCAAGGGAGTGCTTCCAGAAGGAAGGTACGTCAATTGTGTCAAATGCTGTGAATAACTCAAGTAAGATGAAGACTGAAACCTTTTGGGTTTAGCAATGTGAGGTCATTGGTGACTTTGGCATGAGCAATTTTGATAGAGTAGTATAGATGTAAACTTGATTGGAGTAGAATTAAGAGAGATTATAAAAAAAAGAATTAAACTTCGAGGATTTTGTTGTAAAGAGGAACAAAGAAATGGGCAATTAAGGGGTGTGTGTGGGAAAGAAGTGTGCAGTTAAAAGAGGGTAGACTGAAAGAGGGTAGGTAGAGTCATGAGAACTTCAAGGTACAACAGTGTATCACACTCACCTGGAGAGGACTTATTCATTCAGGTGAGATTGCTGGGTCCCACCGAAACTTCAAGAATGCATCCTAATCACCTGGTGAGGGGGATGTTGCTTGTTAAAACCAGACAGCTGGGCCCACCTCTAGAGTTTCTAATTCAGTAGGTCAGGGGTGGGGCTCAAGAATTTGCATTTCCATCATGACCTCAGGTGATGCAGATGCTGCTGGTCTGGAGAATACACTTTGAGAATCACTGTGCACCGAGATGGATTCCTTTGCCGATCCTTCTACCTCAAGTAGCACCCCATCCTCCCGTCTTTCCTTTAACTCTCTCGCTATGTGAATCCGCCTTATGTATCCTTCATTATTTCAATCCCTATTGGTACAGTTTCTGTAGGAAAGGAGACCTACCTGTCTTGTTTACCATTGTTCTCCCTGTGAGTAGCACAGTACTTAGCATCCAGTTGAAACTCAAAAAATTTCTTTTGAGAAATGAATTAATAAATGAAGAAATGGATATGAATGAATGAATGAAAAGTTCCAACAATGATAAGCATTGCTCCGTGCAAGCTTTGAGATGCCTAATGTATCTTTGGGACCGTTTCTAAAGAAAAAAAAAGTCATGTTTTGCCAAATGGCAAGTCAAATAGTAAGAGTAAATCTCAACTTCTGAGATACCTCGAGGGAGCTGAGCTGGTTATTTATTTACATTTCAAAATCCACTGTAACCAGCCCAGAGATTCGAAATGTGGTTATTATGTGCTGTTTTAAATATGATTCTATAACTTTCAAAGAAACTACTGCTTGGAAAGCTGTGGATTATTTTGTCATTAACTATTTACATCTAAGTACACAACTGTCACCATTTTAGAAACCTCCCTAGTTGAGGAAACAACAGAAACACCACGCTTTGGTCTTCAATGCACTAATTAGCCTACAAGCCAACCCATTTGTAGCAGGCTTCGTCTAACCCATCAGGGTTTTACTTGGGGCATATTTAAGGCCCAATCAGTTGGAAGAATTTACCTATCAATTCAAGTTTCTTAAAAAACAAAACAAAACAGGGCTGCCAGGTTCCTTTTCAAGTTTTTTTTTTTCAAGAGTGTTAAATGAAAACATCTCTGCTTGATATTCATCATTTGGCAATGACTTCACTTAGACAACATGAATAAAAGATATTACTCTTAGTCATTAGCAACTCATTCAGGGAGAGAAAAAAATTGGACATTTAAGAACATTTTACTTTTCTGTCATTTCAAACTAAATGACACTCTTAAATGATGGCTAGTCAAACCTACAGAATCTATTAGTAACTTGAAAATAAGTGTGAAGGGATGTCCAAACCCAAAGGAATCTTAAACTTGCATTTATCAGGCTTGTCACATCATTGCTACTGGTAATAAAAGCATTTTTATTTTATGTTGCAATGTCTACAGAGAATAATATTTTTTTTGCACCAGAGTAAAAAGTGATATTGCAACATTCATCACATTTTTTGATATACAATAGTCTAAAAAGGTTGAAAATTGACATTCATTATTTTAGAGCTAATTTAAAAGCCTGGCGCATTTATAGAAGTTTTCCTGGTTGCTGTTTATAAAGTTCCAGTGTTCGATAGTCATTCAATTTTCAGAAGCATTTTTTTACATGAATTTCATGGATTTTGTTGGGCTCGCAGAAGAAAATGCTGACTTGTTAATGATGGTGGTAGTACCTGACCAATTTATCGGTGCATTTACTTCCTTATAATCTCTCAGCTGAGGGTACTATTGCTCAATGACCAAAGAAACACAGACCTGTCATTTTTCAAGTTCTATAAGATTTAATCAGAGCCCAAACTTTCATTCCCTTCTATTTTTCCCCCTCAAGGTCTCTAAAGCACTGATCCAATGAAAGAAAACTCAATCTAGAAGGTGAAAGAGCAACCAAGACTCCAAGACATGTTGAAATGGATCGCCACACTTACATGTACATTGATTTTTACGTGACTGCATTCAGAAACAAAACATTATCCTCTGTGATCAATTCATGCAGAGTGTCTCTCTCAGATAAATTAAAACCAAACTGAATCCAAAGCAGCAGCTCTCTCCTTCAGCTAGGGCCCTGAAACATCCCCGAAGAAGCAAACGTGTATGTATACTTCCCCGATCGGATGGACAGCGAGGACGACAGTTCAATTCACTGACACTACTGGGAATGTGCACAGTAAAGTAGGTGCAGTTTCTGCTGAAAATTTACAAGTAAGACAAACCGCTGCACTAGAGAGGTAAGAGATTCTAATTCTGTCACTTAATCAGCTTCTGAATGTGACAGCAGGAAAGAGGAGGTGTAACATAACTTAAATTTCGGAGGGGGCTGGGAATCTATGCACCTGACTGTGACCATCGCTCTGGCTAGAGCAGTGTCTCCCACAGCACGGCACATGTATCTGCTGGAATGCAAGTTGATTAAAGTTGTACATGAAACAATGCACTTTCTTCAGTGGTTGGGAATTCAGCTTTATATGTGTTAAAATATTGCTAGAGCCTCGACTCTTTATTTCATGGATAAAATTCTTAGGGCAAAGTGAGAAAGAGTTAATTTAAAAGTTAAAGACAATTTTAGAGAAAATAATAGAATAGGGTATGTAAGATATGCATGAAGAAAGTGAAGTACTGAAGTATGAGAAATACTTCTAGGGCATAGTTGTTTTTCTTCCTCTGAGACATTGGTGAGCATTTTCCAACTTTTCTAAGGTATCTGGAGAAAAGGAATGGAGAACAGAGAGGGAGAGAGAGAAATGAACCTGGCCTATTATTGTAGTTATTAGAAGCTCATCAGGATACAAAAAGAGACACATTGAAAACTATATTTTGGAAAAACAAATACAAACATTTGGAGAATAATATAATGAACACAAATGTAGCCATCACCCAAATTCCGCAATGATCAAGTTATGACCAATCTCATTTCATCTGTATCCCCATCCATTTCTCTTCATCCTCCCAGATTATTCTGAAGCAAATCTCAAATATCATATCATCTACATCTACAAATATCTCAGCATGCATCTTTAAAAGAGAAGGATGTTTTTAAATAAAACAAAGTAGATTTTCAGTCTCCCACCTGCTGGGTAAGAAGCTTAGGAGTTGCTACTTCCTCCAAACAATAAGTAAAGAACTGAACAAACTGAAAAATCAACAAATCTTCTTAGATCTATCAGAGAAATAAGGTCACAGGGCAAATTGCTGTCTCTTAAAGTTAGACAGACAGAGAGGTAGATACAGAAAGTCATAACTTACAGGAACAGACATCCACAAGCAGAAAGTTCTGTAGGAGCAATTGCTGGGGTGGGAAAATCTGAACTGTAATTGACAAATTGCTGGAGGCTCAGTGTGGACAACTCTTGAGAGTTAAGAGCTCCAGGAGGGACCCAGTCATAGGGGAGTCCCTCACCTTGATGAATTTTACCTCCAGGAGTTCTACCAGGTTCTCACAGTGAATTCTGGAGAAAAATACCCTTGTGTTTCCAATGAGTGGAGAGGAAAAGGAACAATTTTGAAGTACACCAGAGCACTCCATTCTTGTTAACGAGGCCTTTCCTTGAAAGAAACTATTTTGCCATTTAACTTGCTGGAGTTTCGTTTCCCTATCTAGGGAAGGGTAAACATCCAACTCCAGCTCCCTCTAGCCCTTTTGAGAAGCACTGGCGAAGTTCATAGTCCAAGGACAACGGTCCACCAATAGACTGAAACCTGATCATAGAACTACAGAAGTTTTTCCTTCCCCCATATCTTATCACTACATCAACTGAAAGCCTGTTTACCACACTCCCTTTTACTCAGTCTATTATGTCTACCTTCCAACAAAAAAATTACAAGACATACTAAAAGGTAAAAAACACAGTTTGAAGAGACTGACAAAGCATCAGAATCAGAGTCAGATAGGGCAGGAATGTTGGCATTATCAAACCATGATTTTTTTTAAACTATGATTCATATGCTAAAGCCTTTAATGGAAAAAGTAGAAAAGAACGTATGAAAGAACAGATGGACAATGTAAGAAAAAGGATGAAAAGTCTAAGAAAAAATTAAAAACATTTGTTTTTAAGATCAAAAACACTGTAACAGGAATAAAGCCTTTTAAGGGCTCCTTAGTAGATAGCACAGGGTTGAGGGAAGAATCTCTGAGCTTGAGGGTATCTCAATAGAAACTTCCCAAACTGAAAAGCAAAAAGAACAAAGACTTAAAAAAAAAAAAGAACCCCAGAATATCCAAGGACTGTGGGACAAAACTAAAAAGTTACAAATTAAGCGTAATGAAAATATCAGAAAGGGAAGATACAGAGAAAGGATCAGAAGCCATACTTGAAGTTATGACTGAGAATTTCCCTAAATTAATGTCAGGTACCAAACCACAGATCCAGAAGCTTAGAGAACACCAAGCAGAATAAATGCCAAAAACCTCCACACCTATGCATATCATATTCAAACTTCAGAAAAATCAAAGATAAAGTAAAAAGTGTTGAAAGAATACAGAGGGGAAAAAACCACTTTGCTTCTAGAGGAGCAAAGGTAAGAACTGTATCCAAGTTCTCTTCAGAAGCCACACAAACAAAAAGACAGTAGAGTGAAATATTTAAGATGTTGAGAGAAAAAACCCACCAACCTAGAATTCTGTACTGTGCAAAATCATCCTTCAAAAGTGAAGGAGAAATAAATGCTTTCCAAGAAAGACAAAAATTGAGGGAATTTATTGCCAGTAAATCTGCCTTGCAAGAAATGTTAAAAGAAGGTCTTCAGAGAGAAGGAAAATGATATAGCCCAGAAACTCATTTCTATGTACATATAGAAAGGAACAACATTGGAGAATGAATAAGAGAAGATAAAATAAAAAAAATATTATTAATCTTAATTGATCTAACAGATAACAGTTTGTTCAAAATAATAGTAGAACAATTCATTTGATTATACATGTATGTTTATGTATGCTCATATGTAAGGGAAATGAATGAAAACAATGATATAAGAGATGGGAAGGAGGAATTAAGAATATTTTAAGGTCAGGTGCAGTGGCTCATGCCTGTAATCCTAACACTGCCAGAGGCCGAGGCAGGAGGATCACTTGAGATCAGAAATTTGAGATCGGCCCGGCAATAGTGAGACCACATCTCTACAAAAAACAAGAAAAATTAGTTGGCCATGACAGTGCACATCTGTGGTCCCAGCTGCTTAGGAGACTGAGGCAGGAGGATCATGTGAGCCCAGGAGTTTGAGGTTGCAGTGAGCTATGATGTTGCCACTGCACTCTAGCCCAGGCAAAAGAGAGAGACTTTGTTAAAAAAAAAGAAAAAAAGAATATTTTATATTATAAAGTATTTGCTCTACCTTATAATAGTGTTATTTGAAAGTGGACTTGGATTAGTTGTAAATCTATATCAAAAATTCTAGAGCAATCATTAAAAAATCAAAAAAGGAGGATAATTGATATGCTAAAGAAGAGAGAAAAGGGAATCACATATAATGTTCAATTAAATCACAAATGATAGAAAAAGAGTAGAAGACAAAAATAGGAATAAAGAATGATGGCAAAGGAAAAAAATTAACAAATATGGCATATATAAATCCAACTATATCAATAATCACTCTGAATGTTAATAGTCTGAATACAACAATTAAAAGATATTGAGAAAAAAGACAAATATTGTCAGAGTGGATCAAAAAACAAAACTCTATGTTGTCTATGAGAAACCCACTTTAAATGTAAAGACAAATATAGATTAAAAATAAAGGAATGGAGAAAGATATACCATGTTAATAGTAATCAAAGGAAGTGAAAGTAGCTATACTAATTTTAGACAGAGCAGACTTCAGAGCAAAGGAAGTTATGAGGGATAAAGAAGGGGCATTACATAATGATAAAGGGGTCAATATTCCAAGAAGACATAAGAATCCTTAATGTGTGTATGCCTAACAAAAGAGTGTCAAAATACATGAAGCAGAAACTAATAGGATCTGCAAGGAAAACTAGGTGAATCCACTAGTATAGCTGGAGACTTCAACTCTCTTCTATTGGAAATGGACAGATCCAGCAGGCAGAAAATCAACAAGGACATAGTTGAACTCAACAGTACCATTCATTAATCAACTGGTTATAGTTGACACCTATAGACTATTTCATTTAATAATAGCAGATTACACGTTCTTTTCAAGTTCACATTAAACATTCACCAAATGATACCACATTCTGGGCCATAAAACACAGTTTAACAAATTTAAAAGTATAGAAATCATATAATGTCTGCTCTCAGACCAGAATGGAGTTAAACTAGAAATCAATAACAAGATGATAGCTGGAAAATTCTTAATTATTTGAAGATTAAACAACACACTTCTAAATAACATATAGGTCAAAAAAGAAATCTCAAAAAATTACAAATATTTTGACCTAAAGGAAAATGAAAATACAACTTATCAAAATTTGTAGGATGAAGTGAAAGCAGCACTTAGAGGGAAATTTCTATCATTGAATGTACATTTAGAAAAGAAGCAGAATCTCAAATCAATAATCTAAGCTTTCATCTTAGGAAACTGAAAAGGAAGAGCAAATTAAATCCAAAGGAAGCAGAAGAAAAGAAATAATAAACATTAGAACAGAAATCAGTGAAGGTGAAAAACAGGAAGTCAATAGAGAAATTAGTTGAAACCAAAAGCTGGTTCTTTGAAAAGATAAATAAAGCCTCTAGCAAGTCTAACTAAGAAAGAGAAATGCTGCAAATTACTAATATCAAAAATGAAAGAGAGGATATCACTACAGAACCCACAGGTATTACAAGACAAATAAAAGAATATTATGAACTATTCTATGCCCCCAAATTTGATAACCTAGGTGAAATGGACCAATTCATTTAAAGACACATCTGCTAAAACTCACACAAGAAGGAAGAGACAATCATAAGCCAGTATTTATTAAAGGAATTGAATCAATAATCAGTAGCCTTTCAAAATAAAAAGCACCAGGCCCAGATGAGTTCACTGGTGAATTCTATCAAACATTTAAGGAAAAATTATACCAATTCTCTATAATCTCTTCTGGAAGGTTAAAACAGAGTGAATAGTTTCTAACTCAATCTATGAGGCCAGCATCACCCTAATATTAAAACCAGACAAAAAAAGAGAAGTATAGACCAATGTCTCTCATGAGCACAGGTGCAAGAATTCTTAACAAAATATCAGCAAATCCAATCTAACAATCTAGAAAAAGAATTATGCATTATGACCAAGTGTGGATATCAAGAAACTGATTCTAAAGTTTATATGGAGAGGCAAAAGACTCAGAATAGCCAACTCAATATTGAAGAACAAAGTTGAAGGACTGACACTAGTCAACTTCAATACTTACTATAAAACTATAGTAATCAAGATAGTGTAGTATTGGTGAAAGAACAGACAAATACATCAATGAAGCAGAATAGAGAACTCAGAAAGAGACTCACATAAATACAGTCAATGTATCTTTCTCAAAGGAGCAAAGGCAATAAAAAAGCAAAGATAGTCTCTTCAACAAATGGTGGGGGCACAGCTTAACATTCATATGCAAAAAAATTGACCTAGCCACAGATCTTATAGCTTTCCAAAATTAACTTATAGTGGGACAGATACCTAAATGTGCAATGGAAAACTACAAAACTTCTAGAAGATTACAAAGGAGACAATCTAGGTGACTTGGGTATGATGATGACTTTTTACATACAATACCAAAGGCATGATCCATGAAAGAAATAATTGATAAGTTGGACTTCATTAAAATTAAAAATTTCTGCTCTGTGAAAGACCCTGTCAAGAGACAAGCCACTGGCTGGGAGAAAGTATTTGCAAAAGACAAATCTGATAAAGGACTGTTATCTAAAATCAAAAACTTTTAAAACTGAACAATATGAAAACAAATAACCCAATTAAAATGACCTAAACAGACATCTCACCAAAGATGATGTCTGGATTGCAAGAAAACATATGAAAAATGTTCATCACCATATGCCATTAGGGAATTGCAAATTAAAACAACAATGAGATACTAATACCACATACCTATTAGAATGGACAGAATTCAAAATACTGACAATGTCAAATGCTGATGAGGAAATGGAGTAATAGGAATTCTCATTCATTGTTGATGAGAATGCAAAATAGCACAGCCACTTTGGAAAACAGTGCAGTAGTTTCTTTTGAAACTAAACATAAGTCTTGCTTTATATCTTCAACTATGCTCCTTGGTATTTACCCAAAGCAACTGAAAACTTATGTCTACACGAAAACTTTCACACAGATGTCTATAGTGAATTTATTCTTTGCTAAAATTTGGAAGCAACCAAGATGTCCTTTAGTAAGTGAATGTATGTATAAACTGTAGTACTAAACAGAAATGAGCTATCAAGCCATGAAAAGACATGGAAGAAACTTAGATGCATATTACTAAGTAAAAGAAGCCAATCTGAAAGGCTACATATTGTATTATTTCAACTACAGTCATGTGCTGCATAATGATGTTTTGGTCAATGACAGACCCCATATATGATAGTGGTCCTGTAAGGTTATAATGCGATGTTTTTACTGTATCTCTTCTATGTTTAGATATGTTTAGATACATAAATACTTACCACTGTGTTATAATTGCCTACAGTATTCAGTACAGTAACATACTGCACAGTTTTGTAGCCTAGGAGCAGTACTCTAGGCAGTAGGCTATACCATCTAGGTTTGTCTAATTTCACTCTATGATATTCACACAATGACAAAATCATGTAATGATACATTTCTCAAAACGTATCCCCATTGTTAAGCAACACATGACTATGTATGACATTCTGGAAACGGCAGAGCTATGGAGAAAGTAAAAAGCTTAGTGGTAAAAAACCGGAAGTTAGGTGGGAGGGAAGAATGAATAGGCAGAGGACAGAGGATTTTTAGGGCAGTGAGACTATTCTGTGTGATACTTTAATGGTGGATGCATGTCCTTATACATTTGTATAAACCCACAGAATGCCCAACACCAAGGGTAAATGTAAAGCCCCTAATGTGAACTATGGACTTTGGTTGTTAATGATGTGTCAACGTAGGTTCATCTATTGCAATAAATATACCTCTCTAATGTGGGATGGGAGAGTGGGGGATGTTGTGTGCAGGATAGGGGCTGGGGGTGGATGGGAACTCTCTGTACTTTCTGCTCAATTTTGTTGTGAACCTAAAGCTGCTCTAAAAATTGAAATTTATTAATAATAAAAACCATAGTAGTGTGATTCTTTTACCAAATATGTGAATAATTCCCAAATGTCACAAAATATTCAGTCAATATTCAAATTTCCTTGAATGTCTCATGAGTTTATTTTTGATTTTTATAGTTTGCTTGAATCGAGTTCCAATTAAGGTCCATATACTGCCATTAGTTGATTCATTATTAATCAAAAGATAACCCCCTCCCTCTCTTACTTTTTCCCTCGTATTTATTTGTTGAATTAGTGTAGGGTTTCCCTGGAGTTTGCTGATTGCATCCTCATGATATCTTTTAAGCAGTTCCTCCGTCCCTCATATTTTTTGAGGGAATCGGAGGTTGTTAGAATTATAGATTTGGTTAGATTCCATTTCAATTTTTTTTAATAAGAATACATTTTAGGTTGTATTGTGTGTATCTATCAGAAGTTCACATTAGCCTGACCTTTCCTTATTTTGCAGAGTTAATGACCACTATTGATACTTATTGAAATCATTATCAGATTTTTACAAAGTTATGATATTCTAATTCTATTATTCTTCCTGCAATTATGAGCTGAAATACTTATTTTAAGAAGAATTTTACCCCATCAAATATTGGTTACCAAAAAATAGTGTTCATATAAGAAAAACAGGATACAACTTTGATTTTTTTCCCTCATTTACTGGGTTTCCAAATCATGTAGCTGCTTCCCTGGCAAAGGTGACAAACAATGTAAGAGGTGACATAATCAAAATCTTGCCGGCAAAAATAGTGTTACTATTGAATTGTCACTTGTGTCAATTATAAGTTACGCTATACCAATGTTCTCTTGGTTCTTATTTTTATCTTCTATTTTAATGAAGATAAATGGTAATTTTTAATCTATCAGAACCATTAATATTTTGATTTATACTTCTTAATTTATTGAGCATCGGGCATTCAAATGTCCTCAAGAGCCTGCCGTGTAACATATCTGAGTGAAGGGGGCCTCATGAAGACTGTGGCCGATGGTAGGGCTCAGTTTCTTTTCGTGAGTGGTAGCAGTTACTCAGCTCCGGCCACCACTTCTAGCCTATGGGAATTTGTGTGGTAGGGGTGAAAGTATGGCCAGCTCTTCAAGAGAAGCTGGTAATCTGAATTTTCATATGATGTTGCCTGACTTTTAAAGGTTGTCAAATAATGCAAAATTTTAAACACAAACATGCCGGTCAAACAAAATACATCTGCAAATGTATCCAGCTTATGTCCTACCAGCACGCCACTTCTGCTACAGGTATTAAATGCATTTCTATCATTTCTATTGCTCTCTATCTTTTTCTTTTGGAACCTCAGGGGGCACATGCTCCCCTCCTTATGTCCTAGTCTCCTTCTCGGTTCTAGATTGTGGCCAATACCTTAGGAAGTGTTGATCTGGCCCAAATGTTTCACTTTACTGAGAGGATACTGGGGCTCAGGGAGGACAAGTATCTTGAACAAAATCAGCTGGCTTTGTGGATTACCTAAACCTTGAATCCATCTCTGATGCCAGTGCAATACACCTTCCACTGTGTCCTACAGCCTCTTCTTAGTAAAGCAATAGAGCAGCACCATCACGCTACTGAATGCCTCTCTGCTCTAGAAGCATGCACTTTCCCAGGCCTTGCATCCCATGCTTGCCCTATTGCTTAGAAGCAGAGATGAAAGAAGGGAACTAACATTGACCTAGAAACTGCAATGCCCTGTCCTAGATGCATTATATTTGTTGCCTTAATAATTAATGATCACACAAATTGCCAACATGCAGACACTATTATCTTTTTGAAAAAACTGAGGCTCAAAGATTTAAGTCACTTTCTCTGGGCCACACAGGTATTAAGTAACAGACCAAGGTTTGTGTAACCCTCAATCCTGCATTCTTTCCATAACTCTGTAACTTCATACTGCCTCCCATCTCCAAGCTCCCAATAACACCCAATGTCATTATCTTAATTTCCGCAACACCATAACCTAAGCCAGATGGCTTAGGGAGTAGTACTGTTTTCCTAGAGGACAGCCAAGGACCACAGCAGCATGTCGTCTTGCAGGTTTCTCTGCCATCACCACCACTGCTCTTTTTTCCACTTCGAATTGCCTTTCTGGAACTCATTTACCAGCCAGGACCAATTCTCTGCCTAAATTAGGGTCCAGGCAGGAAACAGATCAAACATTCGAGTGGGATAATTGAGTTGAGTTTTATGAGAGGAACATTACGTAAGTATGGGCAATGTTAAGAGAAACCTGCAAATGAGGGCATAGCATCCCACGGCCAGCAACAGCAGGGAGCAGTTACTGCCATCCAATAGCAACTGAGGCCTTGGAAGAGGAATACAGCCATGCTGCCTTGTACCCTGGCAAGGAAGGGGCTGGGGAATAGAAGTGCAATGTCTCCCCAGTCTATCAGGAAAAAAAGGGACGAAGGTAGAGCATAGAGTTGGAAGGGCAAAAAAAGCATGTCCTTATTATACTCCTGCTTTTCTATAAGCTGCTGCCACCTAAGCAGACATGAACCCTATTCTGAAGGGCACCCCTGTTGGAAAAGATCAGATGCCTCCCTCTCATTCACAGCCTCACTGCTGTTTCCCTGGCTGGAAGCCCAGTCAGCTTGCATCCAGACACACCTTCAGCTCCGCACTGGCAGACACGAGAGTCTTCACCATCTGGGTCAGGCAACCAGCATTTTCAAGTTCATGCTATAGGATCCTGAGTAGAAAAGCCGTCTTCTTTCCCAAGCACATCTGCACTCTTAACATCTGTGCATTTCTGCTCTTCCCAGAGACCTAACCTGTGTTTTCACTTCACTTTCTTGTCCTTTCTCGTCCTGCTCTTTTTCGTGAACCCCTAGGAATATTTCTCTCTTCATCCCCTCTGTTTCCAGGCCCAGAGTGCCAGCAAATCAAGTTATTTTAATTTTATGAATATGCATGTACAAAACCCAAGATATTTTCTGAGTGAAACTGCAAATTTGGTCTGCAGTAAATGTGCTGCTATTTCTGCCAATGGGTAGAAGCATTGCTGAAATACCCCAAGAGCTAGCTAGTTCTGTGATCTTGGAAAGTAGTCATTTCGGGGAGACAGAACTCCTTTTTCAGTGTGCTGGTGTTGCCTGGACAAATTACCTTTCATTTTTTAAAAACGTATAGAAAAAGTTGGGGTTTTGCCCTCCTTTGAAATACTCAGAGAAGATGATGCACAATCTAGTTTACATGATGCATATCTTAAGTCTTTTGCTTCAGAATCTGTTTCTTAGCCACATCAGAACTAGCATTTCCCCCCTCATGTTAGGTCATTTCTCATGCAGCCAACAAAAATGTTGCAGTTGATACATTACATACATACCACTTGATAATGATAATAAACAACTATGTTACTGATTTAGGTATTTCCTGTACTGCATTTTTATTATTACTTTAGAACATACTTCTACTTATAGAAAAAATTGACTATAAAATAGCCTCGGGCAGGTCCTTCAGGAGACATTTCAGAAGAAGGCATTTTTGTCATAGGAGATGACAACTCCATATGTGTTATTGTCCCTGAAGACCTTCCGGTGGGACAAGATAGATGTGAAGGTGGAAGATAGTGACATTGATCATCCTGACCCTATGTAGGCCTAGGCTAACATGTGTGTTTGAGTCTTAGTTTTTAAGAAAAAAATTTAAAAAGTAAAAAATAAAAAAAAATTAAAAATAAAATAAGGATATAAAAGAGAAAATATTTTTGGACAGCTGTACACTGTGTTTGTGTTTTAAACTAAGTTTAATTACCAAAGAGTCAAAAAATTAAAAAAATTAAAAAGTTTGTAAAGTAAGAAAGTTACAGTAACCTAAGGTTACTTTATTATTAAAGAAAGAAATTTCTCTGTAAGTTACATTTGTGATAAGTGCCCTATACAGGTGTACTGTTTTTTATCCTTTATACCGTATTTTTACGGTGCGTTTTCTATGTTTAGATAGATTTAGACACACAAATATTTACCATTATGTTACAATTGCCTACACTATTCAGTGCAATAACAAGCTGTACACATTTGTAGCTGAGGAGCAATAGGCTATACTATATAGCCTATGTGTGTAGGAGGCTATACCTTCTTGGCTTGTGTAAGTACACACTATGATGAAATTGCCTAATGACAAATGTATCCCTGTCAAAATGTATCCCTGTCATTAAGTGACACATGACTGTAATTTTTCTAAATGTTTCCTCTACACACTTTAGAATTATATCAAACGGTGTTATAATGTTTGCTTTGATCAACAGCCATAATTTAGAAAATGTAACAGGAGATGGAAAACCTATTGCAATTATCCATATTTTTCATTTTCATATTCTTTCTCCCTCTTGATATTCCAGGTTTCCCTTATTTATTATTTTATTACTTTAGAGCTTCTTTTAGCCATTCTTTAAGAGTGGGTCTGCTATTTCCAAATTACCATAGTTTTCTTTCATTTGAGAATGTCTTGATTTCTCCTTCATTCCTGAAAGATATTTTCACTGTATTCTAGGTTGACAATCCTCTTCTTTCAGCACTCGAAAATGTTGTGCCAATTTTTCCTGCCTTCCATGGTTTCTGATGAGAAGTATGCTGTCAGCCTAATAGTTTTCTCCTATAGATAATGTGTCATTTTTCTCTAGTTACTTTTGATATTTCTTTCTTTCTTTTTTTAAAAATTTCAATATGTTTGATTTTGATGTGTTCTGGCATGGATTTGTTTCAGTTTATCCTGTTTAAGGTTTGCTCAGTTTCTTAAATCTATAGTTTTTGTCTCTTGCTAAATTTGACAAATTTCAGAGTGCTTATTTATTCTTACCCTTTTTTCACCTCTCCTTCCAACAAAATGAATGTTGGATTTTTTGTTATAGTCCTAGCAGTCTTTGTTATTTTTGCTTTAGTCTATTTTATTCAGGTTGGGTAATTTATATTGTTTTACCTTCGCTTAACTGATTTTTCCTCTGCCCCTTCCATTCTGATATTGAAAAAGCCAATCCATTGAGCTTTGTTCTTATTGTATTTTTGAGTTCTAAAGTTTCCCTTTAGTTTTTCTTATATCTTTGATTTGACTTTTTATTTCTTTTCTTAGAGCTCTATTTTTTTGTTTGTTTCAAGCATGTTTGTAATTACTCACTGAGACTTTCTATTTCTTTCCTGAGAGCTCCATTTTTTCATTTGTTTCAAGCATATTTGTAATTATTTGCTGCAACATTTTTATGATGACTGCCTTAAAATCTTTGTCAGATAATTCTAATATCTCTGTAATCTTGGTGTTAACATCCATTGCTCATTCTGTTAATTCAATTTCAGATCTTTTTGGTTTTTGGATAGTGAGTGAAATTTTTTTTTGAAATCTGCTCAGTTTTGTTTATTTCATGAGACTCTGAATCTTGTTTAAACCTTCTGGTTTAGCTTCCTTTCTCTGATACTACTCTGACAGGGGAAAGCGGGGGCTGCCAGGTAGAGATGGAAGTCAAGTTTCTCCATTCAGACTCTATTGACCCCTGTGGTGGGAGTTCCTTGTTTTCAATGGGTGGGGGTGGAAGTCTTGACTCCCCATATAGTGTTCACTGATACTTTGGTGGGAATGACCTTATCACTGCTGGATGATAATGAACATCCTGAATCCCCACAAGCCCTTCTTGAATATCATCCCAGTGGGACAGTAGAGAGGCATCTTATTATTGCTGGGTGGAGATGACTGTCCAGGCTCCCTATTTGGCATTTTTTTGTAGTGCTGGTCTAGTGGTGATGAATTCTCTTAGTTTTTGCTTGTCTGGAAAAGACTTATTTCTCCTTCATTTCTGAAGGATAGTTTTTCTGGGTATAGCATCCTTGGCTGTTAGGTTTTTTTTCTTTCATCATTTTGAGTATATTATCTCATTCTTTCCTAGTCTGTAATGTGTCTGCTAAAAAATCTGCTGTTAGTTTGATGGGATTCCTTTCTTTATGGCTTGATGTTTTTGCTGATTTTAGAATTCTCCCTTTGTCTTTAACTTTTGACAGTTTGACTATAATATGCCTTGAATAGAAATTTTGGGGTTGAATCTCTTTAGGGACTTTTTTACCTTTCTGTATCTGACTGTCTATGTCACAAGACTTTGGAAATTTTGAGCTATTATTTTATTATCTAGATTTTCTAGGCCTTTTCCCATTTCTTCGTCTAAAGAAGAAAGAAAAATGGCCAATAAACATATGAAAAAATACTCGTTACTAATCATTAGGAAAATGCAAATTAAAACCTCAATGGGATATCACACTTACCCCAGTTAGAATTGCTTTTATTAATAAATCCAAAAACAATAGATGCTGGTGTGGATACAGAGAGAAAGGAATGTTTATTCACTGTTGGTGGGACTGCAAATTAGTATAACCTTTATGGAAAACAGTATGGAGATTTCTCAAGAACTAAAAGTAGACCTACCATATGATCCAGCAATCCCACTATTGGGTGGGAAAAGAAGACTTTTCATCAAAAAGACACCTGCATTAAAACCTTTATTGCAGCACAATTCACAACTGCAAAGATGTGGAATCAACCCAAGTGCCCATTGATTTATGAGCGGATTAACAAAATGTGGTATATGTATACCTTGCAGTACTACTGAGCCATTAAAAAAGATGAACTAATACCGTTTGCAATAATCTGGATGGAACTGGAGACCATTCTCCTAAGTGAAATATTTCAAGCATGAAAAAACAAACACCACATGTACTCACTATTCAATTGGAACTAACTGATCAGCACACATGTGCACAGAGACAAGTAAAACTCAGTGGAAATCATATGGGAGGGAATGAAGGGAGAGGAAAAACCTACCTAATGGGTACAATGAACACTATTTGGGTGATGGGCATGCCTATAGCCAGGACTCAAGCATTACAGAACCCATCCATGTAACCTAAAACATTTGCACCCTTTTAATATTTTGAAATAAAAAATGAAATTACCAAAATATGAATATTTGTTCATTTAATGGTATCCCATGTATCACATAGGCTTTGCTCATTCTTTTTTATTCTTTTTTTGTCTGACTGGGTTATTTCAAAAAAACCTGCCTTTGAGTTCAGAAATTCTTTGGCTTGATCTAGTATATTGTTAAAGCTCTCACTTGTCTTTTTTATTTCATTTACTGATTTTGTCAGTTTCAGAATTTCTATTTGGTTATTTTTTATGTTAGCTATCTCTTGTTGAATTTCTCATTAAGACCTTGAATTGTTTTCCTGATTTCTTCATATAGTCTATCTGTGTTCTTTTGTATCTTACTACATTTCTATAAGGTCATTATTTTGAATTTCTTTTCAGGCATTTTATAGGTTTCATTTTCGGGGGTCTGTTACTGAAAAGTTATTGTGTTCCTTTGGAAGTGACACATTTCCTTGATTTTTCATGTTTCTTGTGTCTCTATATTGATATCTGTGCATCTCGTGTAACAGTTGCTTCTTTCAATTTTATGGAGTAGCTTTTGTCGGGTAAGACTTTTTTACGTAGATGTATCTATGGTGTTGGTTGGGTAGGCTATTGCTTGGATTTGGTTCTGGGTGGGCACAGTAGTGTAGTCTCTGTACAATTCCTTCAATTTTAATCAGCATCAGTGGTGTTCGCAAATTCCTCAGTGGCTTAAGCTGCAATTGTTTGTGGCACAGCTTTGATGGAAATGGGGATTCCAGTGGGCCAGTCCTTGTGCCCCTGGGGTGTGTGTGTGTGTGTATGTGTTTGTGTGTATAGGCACTGGTGGTGGTAACAGTGGGCCCTATGTGGGCCAGTTTTTGGGCTTCTGGGTGGCTCACAAAGATGCATGATAGCCCCATCACTGGAAGGGGAGGGGTTGCTAAATGGTAGCAGTGGCAGGTCTTAGGTGGAGTGGTCCTCAGTCCCTTGGGTGGTGCACACAGGCACTGGTGGTGGTGGTAACAGGCCCAGGAAAGGTCAGTATTTAGGTCTCTGAGTAATGTATGTGGTGGCAGTGGTGGTCCCTGAGGGAGCCAGACCTTGGGCCCCTGGATGGTACTTATGGGCTCAGGTGGTAACAGTGGCAGGCAGGCCCTGGGTGAGGCTATAAATCCTTTGTAATCTCTTGATATACATGTATGAGAATTTTTCTAGGTCTTTTCTGTCCAATATAGTAGCCACTATCACGTGTGAATCTTTAAATTAAAATTAAAATGAACTAAAATAAAATATGTTCTTTGTAATAGTAGCCATATTTTAAGTATTCAATAGCCACATGTGGCAAATGGTTAACATGTTGGACAACCAAATTATGAATGGGTTCCCACCACCATAAAAAGTTCATTGGGCAGCACTGACCTAGAGTATATACCTAGGAGCAGAGTTACTGGGCTGAAGAGTATGAGCTTCATTACCTTTCTCAGGCAATGCTAAGATGTTTTCCCACAGTAGTTATATTGATTTATACTTCCATTAGCAAGTGGATAAGAATTCTTATTGTTCCACATTTGTGTTAACACTGGGTAGTATTGGACCTTAAAAAATTTTGTAATATTAGTGGGTATGAAAATGAAGAGGTATCATTTTTTCATTTATTAGAGAGAATCAATATCTTTTTATATGTTTATTGACCATTATGAAAGAGGCTGTTCAAATCATTTGCCTATTTTTCTATTGAGATGTTTATTCTTTTCTTATTAATTCATAGAAATTTAAAAAGTATATTAGATACTAATCTTTTGTCTATTATATGTACTGCAAATGTTTTCTCCACTTTGTACTTATCATTTTTCTATGGTGTTTATTAGTCAGAACAAGATAGGCTAAACAGGAGTAACAAATGAACCTCAAATCTCAGTGGAATAACAAAGTATAATGTTAGTAGCTGTACCTGGTAAAACAGCCTTCAGAGTTGCTTTGATAAGGGAAGGAGAACTAGAGGACTGCATAGGTTATTTATTTATTTATTTTTTTTGAGAAAGAGTCTCACTTTGTTGCCCAGGCTAGAGTGCCAGGGCATCAGCCTAGCTCACAGCAACCTCAAACTCTTGGGCTCAAGCAATCCTTCTGCCTCAGCCTCCCGAGTAACTGGGACTACAGGCATATGCCACCATGCCTGGCTAATTCTTTTTTCTACAATATATTTTTAGTTGTTCAGATAATTTCTTTTCTATTTTTTAGTAGAGACGGGGTTTCGCTCTTGCTCAGGCTGGTGTCGAACTCCTGACCTTGAGAGATCCACCCGCCTCAGCCTCCCAGAGTGCTAGGATTACAGGTGTGAGCCACTGTGCCCGGCCTGCACAGGTTATTTTTAAGTGCTAGGTCTGACTTATGTCACTGCCGTCCAAATCACAACTGGTCATGAGGCCCCAATCTATTACAAAGGAGGCTGGGGAGGATATTTGGGCTGGATATTTGGGAGGACTAATAGTCTCTGCCACATAGTGTCATTTAATGAATAGATGCCTAATTTTAATCTAATTGAACTTAACTCTATTTCTGTATTGTTTCTACTTCTATCTTATTTAAAAAATCCTTCACCACTCCAAGGTCAATTCCAGAAAAAAAAAAATGGAGGATTCCTTAAATGGAATGGTGAAGAGATTCTTCTATATTGCATCTAAAGTTGCTATACCTTTACTGTTCACATTTAGGTCTTTAATTCATTTGGAATTGTATTTTAGATAAGGCCTCAATTTTATTGTTTCAGTATCATTTACAGAAAAATCAATATTTCCTACTAATCTGTCAGTCAAATTTCCATATGCATGTGGATATGTTTCTCTGTTCTAGTTACTGTTTCATCACTCTATTCATCCATCTATCCTTGGGCCCAATCCACCATATCTTAAATATTAAATTTTTATAATAACTCTGGATACCTGGTAAGACAAATATCTTACCATGTACTTCCTCTTATGTGCTGTCCTGGCTATTCTTGGTCATTGCCCTGCTATTTAAATCATATAATCTTCTTGTTAAGTTCCAAAGGAAAACCAGTGGGGATTGAATATACAGATCGATTTGGGAAGAAGTGATGTTTTTACAACACGGAGACTTCCTATTGATGAACAATAGTATGTCTCACATTTATTTAGAGCTTGTTTAATACATTTCAATAAAGTTTCAAAGATTTTTCTTGTCGTTAAGATCTCGTATATCTTTAATTTTATTGATTTGTTGGTGCTATCACAAATGTTATTTTTAATATAATTACATATTTCAACTGTTTTTCATATGGAAATTGAGGGTTTTTTTTTTTTTAGTGTTCTGTGTATTCTTTTCTTTTTAATTTTTAGGTATTTTTCCCTGACTTCTATCCAACAACAAGGTATACATACCAAATTTTATTTCTGCTCCTATGAGGTGAAGTTTTATTTCTAGTTTGTTTGTTGAGGGCATAAATTTATTAGCCCCAGGTATACGTGTAGAATTTCCTATTAGACTTACTACTCTGAAAGATTTTTCTCTTGTCTTCACTCACCGTGAGTCCACGAAAAATGAAGCCCAAAGTCATCTGGACTCAGAAGATGCCTTCAGGGTCAAAGTGAGCTTTGATGGTTTGTTTACCATGTTAGACTTGTTTTCCCTGTAGGCCTTTGAAGAGTCTTATCTACTTGCCAATTTGTCAGTTCATTAAAATAGACATTTATATTTATATTTATTTTTATTTGGTTTTAGTCAAGAGAATCAATTAGATTATTTAATCTGTCTTGCTGTCAGAAACTGAAATTGAGATACATACGTTTATATATATAAATGTCTTCAAAACACAACATTTATAATAATTCTATAAAAAGATATCTCCATAGTTATTTTTAAAGGCTGAATCTAAATGTCTTGGTTCAATTGAATTACAAATCTCAGTAGCATTATTATTGTCATTCAAATTTCTTTACCTGATTATTTTTTTCCCTCTGCATTTTTCTTTCCTATTTGGCTGTTAAGTCAATAAAGCACTCTAAGGCTTGTGACCAACAAAGTTCGCAGTTAGCTTATCCTTCTTGTTAAACAGATTGACATTTTAAAATTTCACTTAGTCTCCTAACACTCTGGCCTTTTTATTGTACATTCTGAAACAGTGAGAGTTAATGCTAACCCTACCACATCTTGCAAAGTCAAGTTGTCTCTGATATAAACTCTCCTTTTGTTTGTCAATTAATCGACAAGTGACTATTGAGTTTCTACTAAAAATCTGTTACTGTGATAATGGAAAACTTGCTCTGCTAAACAAAGAGTATTAAGCCAGATTTTCCCCAGGGCGAAAATCTGGCTAAACTGATTTTCTGTGATTACCCTAATCTGCCCCTTCTTTCATAGATTCCCTCTGGGAATTTCTCAGGGAGGCTAAAGGGTATAGTTAATTGCTTTCTGCGATTTCTCCTCTGTAAATGGTCAGGCCAAAACATAAAGCATAGAGATAATAATTTAAGTTCTAGAGGAAGCTGTGCTAATTGAGTTATGGAAAATTCAAAATTAACAGTTTATTTGGTGGTTTACTGTTATAACTGACATAAAAATAGTTAAAGTAATATCCCAACTTATTAACTCCTTTCTGATCATGGAACATTGGCTCACAATATATTATATGCGGTATATAATCTCAACATTAAAGAGTTGTCCTGAAATTTGTCCTATAGTTTCAAAAAATCTGACAAATATTTATCATGAAATTACTGTTTTCCCAAATCATTGAAACACTTCTCTTTGGAGTGATTGATAAAATTAGTTGATATATTTTCCTGTTATTAAAAACTATTTATGTTTTTATACAATTGATCCTTGTTTGCTGTTGAACAAGAAGAAAATAGAGATGAAATAAAAAATATTTTATTACTAAGAAATAAATACCTATAACATTTTCAAAAATGTTTTATTGTAAAATAATATCAAATTTACAGAAAGACTGCAAGAATAATACAGAGAACACACATATATCCCTCATTCAGATTCTGTATGTACATATTCTATATTCTACATGTATATATTCTATATGCATATCTATTATTTTTATATGTGTGCACATACATGTGTGTGTATGCGTGTATACATATGTATATTTGTTATTTTTTTTCTGAATCATTTGAGTGAAAGTTACATCTATCAAAAACCTTTACCTTGAAGTGCTTTGCGCTGTATTTCCTAGGAACAAGGGCATTCCATTACATAACCACTGTTCAGTGATCAAATTTGGGAAATTAAGCATTGATTCAATACTCTTGTTTAAGGTCCAGTCTATATTCAAATCTTATCAATCGTTTCAATAATGTTCTTTACAATAATTTCCCCCTAATCCTGGGTTCAACCACCAATCATGTATGAAATTTAGTTGTCATGTCTCTTTGGTCTTTTTAAATCTGGAACATTTCAGCTTTTCTTTATCTTTCACAACATTGACATTTTTGTGGAGAACAGGCTAGTTGATTTCTAGAATGCTTCTCAAATTGTCTAATATTTCTTAATTTTGAAAAGGCTTTGAAAGGTTGGTATAAACTCTCTGCCAGCCCTGCCTCCCTATTCTCTTGAGATCCTAATTTACTCTGACTTTTGTCCCTATCATTCTTCCAAGATTGCTTTTATTCAGGTTACTAGTGACCTTTATGTCACAAAATTTAATGGTCAATCCTCTTATTCCTTTTACTCCATCTCTCAGCAGAATTTGATAGAATTTCTCTCTTCTGCCTCCTTGAGAACACCACACTGTATATGCATTCCCAGTTCTAGCCCATGATCACGTATCCAATTATTTGCAAAACCATGGAGATTCTATCTCTACCATGTATTCCTATCCATTCATTCTCTTCCATCTGTCGCTACTATTCCTTCCCCAGTTTTAGATGTCAGTGAATCCTGTTAGAGTATTTACCATCTGGTCTCCCTGCCTCCAGCCACCAGTTTTTCCTTTGCAATCCAGCTCCCATTCCTCTGCGGAAGCTACCTTTCTAAAACCTGATTTCAAGCAATATAATGGAGTGATTAAGAGAGTGGGCTCTGGTATATAGACAAGCTTGAGTTGGAGTCTTGGGTCTGTAGACTAGAAGATCCTGAATGGGAGTGATGCTCTACATCCAGGGCTGATGAATCTAACTCATTACCTATTTGTGTAATAAAGTTTTATTGGAACACAGCCACACCTATTCAGTTACATGTTGTCTATGACTGCTTTCCCCCTTCAACTGCAAAATTAAACACAGTTATGCATCACTGAACAACAGGAATACATTCTAATAAACAAATCCTATCTGTTTGACTCAACACCATTGCCTTTGACCACTCGGCTCTCCTGCCTTCTGTAGTTTGTAGAATACTTTCCCCCTTTTCACCGCTCTGCATTATCTCTTACTTTTTCCTTTGATTTTGTTTTTCTTTTGAAATAACATATGCAATAGTCCCTTGCTCTTCATTTGCCTTTATAGTTTTTGTTTGTTTTTTGTTTTCTTAAGAAAATACATTTGCATGTCTCTCTGGTCCCTCCCCTCACCAACCTGTCCTACACACTTACCTAATTAATCCACTTCAATATCATTTTCTTCATTTCTTTGCCATATTTTAAAATCTTCTAATTCTTCCTATTTCCTACAGTGACATTTCCAAAAACTTATTCCTTGAGATGTTAGTAGATATTCTATTTAAATGAAAGCAAAGAAAGAAAGAAGGAAAAAGACAAAAAAAGGAAGGAATGAGGAAAAGGAGAGAGGGAGGGAAAGAAAAGGAAAAAAGGAAAGAAAAGGAAAAAAGTAAAGAAAAAGAAAAAATAAAGCAAAATGGACTCATACTCAAATAAGTTTGGGAAGTACTTTCATTACAGACAGATGTATCAGACCATTTATTATGTGAATATCCACGTGACACTAAGAAAGAAATCATGTATTAGAGACAAATATAGAATAGGTGAAAAACTTGCTTTCTCTAAATCAGAGTGTCTGGGTTTAAGTCTTACCTTCCCAATATTCTATGTTCTTTGTCAAATGGCTTCACTTTTTTGACCTCAATTTTCTTATCTGTAAAACAAAATAATGATTGTACCTCTGAAACGATCTCTAACTATTCACACCCTTTGTAGTGTCTTCCCCCAGGGGAAAGGACGGACCTGTGTAACAAATAGGATATTCCAGAATTGTCTTCCAAGGCTGAGTCATGAAAGATATTGTGTCTCCCCCTTGCTCTCTCTTGCATTATTTGCTCTGGAGGAAGCCAACCACCACATCCTGAGAACACTCAAAGAGACCTTTGGAAAGCCCATGTGAAGAGGAACGGAAGCCTTGAGCCAATAACCAGTGCCAATATGCCAGCCATATGAGTGAGTCACCTTGGAAGTGGATTCTCAGGACTTAATCAAGCCTTCAGAGGACTTCGACTCAAGTTGACATCTTGACTGCAACTTAATGAAAGACATTGAGCCTTACCTACCCAGTCATGATGTTGCCAAATTCCTGACCCATAGAAAATGTGAGAGATAATAAATGTTCATTGTTGTTTTAAGCCAATTTTAGAGTAATTTGTTACATAACACTTAATAACTAATATGATGATGATAGTGACATAATATCTACCTATCATAAACAATACATGGTAATGCAGGTAATATACTTAGCCATGACTTAGAGCAAGATTAAGCATTACATAAAAGTCAGATATTAATAATAGAGGTAATAGTTACATGGAATGTATCTTAAATATATGATTTCCCCCTTTTTATGGAGCAGCTTAAGGGAATTGTGTTCTCTGAAATATATTTTAGAGAAGCCTTCTCTAGAATTCAAATATTCTAGGTGTTTTTATGAGACTACCCCTAACCCATCTCCTCAAATTACTCTCTCTAACTCTGCCAAAATGGACCTTATGATTTGCATATTCTACCCTAAGCTTGTTACTCCATTCAGCATTATAAAACTTGCTTGTTATGTTCCCTTTATTCCTATAAGACACATTTCAAATCCCACTCTGGTGAAATTCCACATACAGATGACTTGCCTAGAGCCTAAGGCTGTGAGTGAGGCTCTCAAAGGTAGAAGAAAGTATAAACTATGCAGATCATCTTGATTTAAAAAATTAGAGGATGTTAGACAATGGTCAAGAACAACCTAGAAGGAGAGAAGTGCAGGATATATGTCATAACTTCATATAGCCAACCAAAAAAAAAAAAGAAAAAAAACAAACACTCAACAACTTTTGAACTGAAAACAAAGCAAAATAACCAGCTATCACAAACCTTAAGAAGTAAATACTGTGAATAATGAAAAAACTAACAGTATAAATAATTCATGTTTAGATATGAAAAAGGAGTTCAAACTCTATCCAAATGGTATTTCCTTTAAATATCTAAATACTCACACACATAAACACACACACATACAAAATTCCTCAGAAGCATCATGAAAATGAACTAGCTTATGTTGATGAAGATGCCACATTCCTAGCTCAGTTGTAATACAGTGATGATGCATCAAGTTATCAAAAACATAGACTGTAATATTAAATTTTTGATCTTCTTAATGTACATGCATTGGTACAATTTAATACAAAATACATTAACATCATTTTATAGGAAAATAGAATATAAGAGGTAAAAAGTGTTAAAAACTTAATATTATATACAGAAAATATACAAAATTTGCCCACTAAAGTATTATCTTAGTTTTATATCCTTTACTTTATAATATCTTATTAGATTAGAAGGACAAAAAGTAATATGGGCAATATTGCATTGACGAAAGGAATTGAAGAAGATACAAATAAATGCAAAGATATCCTGTGTTCATGGACTAGACGAACTATTATTGTTAGAATTTCCATACTACCCAAAGTGATATATGAATTCAATGCAATCCATACCAAAATTCCCATGACATTTTTCACAGAAATAAAGAAAAATTCCTAAAATTCATATAGAATTGCAAAAGAACACCAATAGCCAAAGCAATCCTGAGAAAGAAAAACAAAGTTGGAGGTATCACATTATCTGATTTCAACTTATATTACAAGTTTATAATTATCAAAACAATATGGAACAGGCATATAGATCAATGGAACAGATTAGAGAGCCCAGAGATAAACCCATGCATATATGGTCAACTAATTTTCAACAAGGGTACCAAGAAGACACCATGGGGAAAGGACAGGCTTTTCAATAAATGGTGTTGGAAAAATTGAATATCCACAGGTAAAAGAATAAAGTTGGACCCTTATCTTACACCATATACAAAAAATCAACTCAAAATGGATTAAAGACTTAACTATAAGACTGGAAAGAGTAAGACTCTTACAAGAAAACAGGGGAAAATCTGCTTGACATTGATCTTGGCAATGATTTTTTTGAATATTGCACCAAAAGCACAATAAACAGAAGCAAAAATAAACAAGTGGGACTACATCAAACCAAAAATCTTCTTCACAGCAGAGGAAATAGTCAGCAAAAATGAAAGTCAGCCTACAAATTGGGAGAAAATATTTGAAAACCACATACCTGCCAAGGGATTAGTATCCTTAGTAACCAAAAATAAAATAAAATAAAATAAAATGAAAAAAAAAAGAATAACCCCATTAAGAAATGGGCAAAGGATTTGAATAGACATTTCTCTGAAGAAGACATACAAATGGCAACAGATACATGAAAAAATGATCAACATCATTTAGTTATCAGAGAAATGCAAATCAAATCCACAATGAGATATCATCTCACATTCTTAGGATGGCTATTATCAAAAAGACAAGAGATAAATGTTGGTGAGGATATAGAGAAAAGGAAACCCTTGTATGCTGTTGGTGTGAATGTGAATTAGCATAGCCATTATGGAAAACAGTATGAAGTTTCCTCAGAAAATCCCTCAATAAATAGAATTGCCATATGACCCAGCAATCTGTCTTCTGGGTATCTAACCAAAGTAAATGAAATCAGCACCTCATAGAGCTCTCTGCATTCCCATGTGGATTGCAGCATTATTCATAATAGGCAAGATAAAGAAAAAAACCTAAATGTCTGCCAGTGGTTAACTGGATAGAGAAATATATACAATGGAATATTATTCAGCCTTAAGAAAGGAGATCCTAGCATTTGAGACAATATGGATGAACTTGGAGGATGTTGTGTTAAGTGAAATAAGTCAAACATAGAAAGAAAAATACTACATGATCTCTCTTAATAGATTATGTAGTCTTTTTCTTAGATTGCACATATAATTCCAGATTACATGCGGAATAAAAAAACAAACTTTGAATACATTTAAAGAGAGAGAGAGAGAGAGAGAACAGTTACCAGAGAAGGGATGGAGAATGAAACGGGTGGTTGTAGGTCAAAAGGTACAAAGTTGCATTTATGTAGAATGAATAAGTCTAGAGATCAAATGTATAGCATGATAACTATAGTTATTAATGTTGTATTATATGCTGGAAATTTGCTAAGTAGATTTTGAGGGCTCTTACTACACACAAAAAGGTCATTATGTGAGATGATGCATATATGAATTGACGTCTGTAGTAATCATCTCAGCGTGCATATCAAAACATCATGCACACCTTGAATATGCACACACAAAAAAATGTGATCTGTTTTGTAGTAGGAAAAATACAGACACTAAGTGCTGAGCCCTCTGCCCAGTTTCTTATGTTCTGATAACCTTTTTTGATGACCTCTACTTGGTATTTTAGTTTCTTTTTCTTGGAGGAGAAAGAAAAAAGAGAAAAATTCGGATATTAAAAACCATTAAAATTTTATAAAGTGATTTTTAAAGACAATACTTTTTGGAAAAAAATAACTTCTTCTGAAGCCAACAGACATCTTTGCTTTTATGGCTGAAGTTTTGTGAGGAACACATCCAGAATCAATGCACTGAAAAGTTATTATGTTTGTTATTTTTAATACTGAAGTAATTAAGAAGCCTAAGATGTTACAGAATTAGAGGCAGATGACAATGTAAACGCTTCCTTGCAATGTAATAATTTGGTATCAAAGAGGAAACAGATTCTTCCATTATTATCTGAGTGAAAGTCGAAGTCAGTGACTGGGGTAGGAATAAGCACAGAAAATCCTGCAAAGAACAAGCTCACTGTTATCATAGAGGCAATGGTGTTACTCACTAAAAAGAATGTCAAATAGTGTTAATTTGAGACCATGTGCTGAAGATGACAGAGCCATGATGTGGAAGGGCCAGAACTTACCTTCCCCACACACTCTTAGACAGAGGTGAGCAAGAAAGAAATGTATGGTAAAAAAAACTACTGAGATTTGGAGATTGTTGGAGCAGCTCTTGTTATTTACCCTCACAGAAACCGAGGTCCAGAAATGTGACTGCCTGTCCACTGTTCTTTAGTGAAGAAAAAAATGTGGAGCTTTGACTCTTTTCTTTCTTTTATTTTTAAAAAACCAATTTGTAAAACGTTTCTGTTTGCCAGTAATCATTTGTTTCTGCTCAAAGCTTGTCTCGGGTGAATATAAAAAATTCACTAAGTGACCATGACATTAAAACAAGTTATTATACCATAAAATTACAGTGGCAACTATTCAAAGACATTTAAAGCAACGTTATAACATAGCACATCCAGATCAATGAAGTCACATTACTTAAACTTTCTACTTCTCCCCAGAAATAGGTGAGGACAGCCTGACATGGCAGTCAAAGGACTCTACAGCCTCCCAGTGAGAACTGTATGTACTTCGGACGACTCTCTCTCCTCCTCCACACCAATTGTTCTGCTCTATATTTAATTATATGGGAATTTCTTACTTTAACAATCTCACAATGGAGGGCATAGTGTCTTTAAACAAAGTCTTAAATAGAAACCCTAATAAATCATTGTATTTTGGACAAGAGCCATGTCTACAGAATAAATTGGAATGGAAGATAAATGATTCTGCAGAGGGGCTTTCACCTAAATAAGTTTATCCTCAGTAAAAATGACAGTCCCCTACCTGGGAGTAGGAATATAATGGAATCTCCAGGGAAGTTGGAAAGTCAAGATGTCAGTAAAGTGAAATCACGTCCTTCCTACTGAATAGCCATGCCTGGACTAATCCTGACCAAGAGGCAAAGACATCAAAAGCAAAAGGCTAAGCAATGAAGACATTCCGAGGCATATATACGTGTATACATATGTGTGTGTATGTATGTATAGGTGAGGCTAAGACCAGGACAGAAACATAGAAATTTGTGTCTGGGGAGGGAAAAGTCAGTAAACAAAGGGCAATAGCAGGGACATGAGGTGAGACTGAAAAGGGACAAGGAAAAGTGCAGACTCTAGGTCCCAAAGAGTGATCAAGTCAGAGGAGAGAGAAAATGCCAAGGAAAGTAGAGGAGGGAGAATGTGGGATTTTAAATTAAAAAAAAATCCCGGATTCAAAAATCTAATTCTGCTATAATCAGACGACTACTCGGAAGTAACCCTCTCCCTCAAAGCCTATTTCTTCATTTGTATTATGGGAATACAGAAATGCATCTGATGGGAATTTATTTTGTTCAGATTCAAATACAAGTGCTCAGCAAAGAGAGAGAAAGAAATAATTTAATTAGGGCAACAGTTCTGCTAGCCACTGATGGCAACAGCTCTGTGCTCCAGAGGGCTGGACTGTTGTTCCTGCATCCCGCGTGCCTCTCATGATGTAGACTAGACTGGAAGCCCCCTGCGGTCAAGGATTTAGTCTCTCTGGTTCATCACTGTATATCCAGTGTCTATGACAGTGCTTGACATGTATGAGGCCACAAACTATTTGTGGAAGGAAGGTGGGAAAGGAGAATAAGAAGAAGAAAAAAAAAAGGAATGAAGAAATAGTGACCATCTTGCTATCCTGAGCGCATCTCTATTTTCTCAAACAGCACGACCCCAAGGAAAAATCATCCACTTCACCAGGTATGAGTGGGAGAAGCAGCGACGAATCCTAATACTTGCCAGAAAATTAGTGGTGTTGGACTTTTTCATCTGGGGTAATTTTGACTATACATAATTTTCTCCTTATGCACTTTAGAACCCAACCGCCTAGTAAGATGCAACTCCACTATACTAATAATCGTAACACTACCTGCATAGCCTAACACACTAGGCTCGTATAAGAACCCACTAAGATTAAAATACAGTATGTCACTCTGCCTAATAGCGTTGTAGCCTGCAAATGGTGAGTGACAATAATTTGTGTGATTATCTGACTCTGTCTACTAGTATACCCTCTTGTATTGAATTCTTTTACGTAACACAACGATTGCATACAGTTTCTTCAGTTACCTGACAAAAGGAATTTTTGCAGTTGAACTAATAGAGATGGTGATGCTCAAAGGACAGGAAAATTAGCCAATAAAGGAAATATCTGCTACTCATTCCATCAACCAGCTAGTCTTATAGCACTATTGACATCCTCATCTGGGCTCTGTGGAGTTTGTCAATAGGGATGCTCACAAACAATTAAAAGCTGCTGCTACCATTGCTAAGCTGGTAAGCATGCTCTCATTCCTGCTGTACTTTCTTCATTAGGTTTCCTTCACATGGCTCTGTCCTTTCTTCTCCTTCCTCAGTGATCCGTCTTCTAAGTAAACTTTACTCAACTTTCCTCATCTTCCAGACCCTGAAATGATGGAATGCCATAAGTCTCAGTCTCAGACCCCTTTGCTTCCTGCATTTATTTTCAAAGTCATCTCACCAGCCTAGAAAGAATATTTAAATACTATTTATATGTCATCCCAAATCTCTAATACAGCTTATACTTCACTCCTGAACTCTAGATCACGTATCAAATTGTCTACATGCCATTTGAAGTCTAATAGATCTCTTAAACTTACTATGTCTCTTTTCAAACTCTTTATTACTTTTCTAAAACTTGCCAGTCCTCTTTGTCTACTCAAAATAAAAATTAAAGTCTCCTATAGGGCATCACATAATGTGATTTCACACTAATTTTCCAAATCTATCTTCTACCACATCTCCTTTTATGTACTGTAGCTCGCCATATCCAGGACATTTGTACCTCAGGACCTTTGCACTTGCTGTTCTCTCTGCCTGGAATCCTCTTCCCCTAGATAACTAACTATGTGGCTTATTTTCTTACTTCATTCAGGTTTCTGGGAAAAAAGAATCCTTCATCAGAGAGGTGTTTTCTGACCATCTTATTTAATATAGAAATGTTCCTTATATTAGTTCTATCACTTTTTATTAAATTTTCCTGCTTTATTTCTCTTTGTCACTCTTATTATTGTTTTACATGTAGTGTTTTTCTACTCTCTGCCTCAAATGCTAGCTAGCTCCATGTTCATAGAGACTTGCTTAGTTTAATCCTATATGTACAGCTTTTATAATAGTTCCTGATTCATGATTGGCATTCAGTAAATATTTGTGAGGTGAATTAATTAATATCTTTTCATAAAAGATATTTTCATATCATTTATATTTTCACATAAAAATGTCTATTCAAAAAAATTTTTTAGCTAATGCTGTCTTTGTGGTTCTGGCAATTGCTTTCTTACTGAGTAATATGCCCTGAACCTCTTTCTACATCACCAAATATAGATCTAAATCATCGCTAATAGTCTCAGATTATTCCACTGTATGGAGGTGCTGTGATTGATTTATTCAAACTCAACTGATGGACAGTTGGATCGTTCTCAATTTTTTTTTTTTGCTATTTCAAATGATGCTGTAATAAATAACCTTGTATTAAAGTCTTTTGTAATTAAATTTGTCAAGAAATTATTGGGTATCTGCTATATGCAATTCAGTGGTCTGGACAATGGGATGGTACAGCAGGGATGTATGTGACATGGTTCCTGCATTCAGGGAGCTCATGACCTGCTCAAGGAGACAGATAATGATGAATAAGGATAATATATTTTAGAGAATCATGGGTCCTGCAAGAGCAGTAGAGAGGTAGAATATACCTGGAAGGTTCGGGGATGGGCAGTACTGGAAAATACAGGAAGATTCAGAAAAGCTTTTTGGGAGGTCAAAATGACTAAACCGGGCTTTGGTAATGGTTTCAACCAGAAGAGGGTCCAGGGTGGAGAGACAGTGCTGCATAATAAGAGGATTGCGGGAACCACTCCTGGATAAGTGAGTTCTCCAGTTTGACTGGAGCACAGGTGGATGAGTGATAAGGCCCGAAATGTATCTGGAGCAAGAGCACCTGGCAGGTCCAAATCAATGTTAAGCCAAAGAATCATGAAACAGAGAATGATGTAGGAATAGATCCACCTGATTCACCCATCAGACTTAGCCCTTTTTCAGACGAAAGTTTGTCTGGGCTATCCTGGCCTAAGGGAAGGCAGACTCATTATTTCCAAATGTTCTGGTATTTGAGAAGAAGCTGAAAATTTGAATTTTCAAAACACGAAACGTCCTGACTTTTAACTGTTGGTCACTGACTCATATCTTTTTTGCAAAACCTCATTTTGTGAACCGTAAAACAACAGCAATCACAAAATCCCCGATCTACCCACTCCTAATAGGCTATGTAGCCTGTGAGCACCAGTTCGCAGATTCTGCCCTGAAGAGATTCTGTCCCTTAACGTGGAAAATTTAATTCATTTTGGAACTTGAACCATAGCAAAAAAAATTCCATCTTACATCATAGTCTAATATGCACATACACAGGCATACATAAATGAAACAAAACTGTTAGAAAACAGTACTTAATCCTAACAATTTTCTTAACCAAAAGGAAAGCACCTGTTCTAGTCTAGTGCAGTCTATTCTATTCTATTCTAAAAAGAAGTCCTTTTCCTTAACCTGCTCAATTAACTTCAGGACTCATGATGGTTACAAAACTCATTAATGTCCTGACTGTAATGCTTCTTTTGCCATCTAAACCTGCATTATTTGGTAATATCTCTTAGGCGTTTCCTTCTTGGGTGTCTTGGAATCAGGGAGTCAGCTAGAAAACAAATAGCTTCTGCGTAGGGTCTGCTCCTTTCTCTAAGACCCACGTCTCGTCTCAGCAAATGTAGCAGGTATTCAGCCATTGGGTGTGGGGACTCAGGACTCTGAGAGTCTCCCCAAGTCAGATTTCATATTCTGAGTCCTCACCGCCGTGGGTCTGTAACCCTTTTCCCTGACTTAGCTGGAAGAAGTGGTCAGCGGATGTCAGTGAGGAACCCATTTGTGACTAGTTTGCCCAGCTCCCCTCTAAAACGTGTCCCTGAACCTCAGCCTGAAATTAAGTTCCTCTTGATTTTTGAGGCCAAATTGGCTTGCATCTCCACTCCTCCAGCTCCTACCTCAACCCCGGTCTGGTCCTGGTCTGTGGATTGATTGTGCAGGACAAGTCATAAAGTTCCCACAATTTTAAGATTTGTGTGATCTGAATGCTTTCTGATTACTAAGAAACACGAACGATTTTAGTTACCTTGAAACTAAATGTAGCCTAGAACATTCAATATTTGTCAGGTCATTTGCAAATGAGCTACTGTATTCATAATGGATGTGTGTCACCATCATAAATATGACAAAAGGACATTTTCGAAAAGACGATTATCTACACTGATGGAGAGAAATACAAGCTCAAGAAATTAGTATTCTCATCATTGCATTGACTCTCTGCTTTGCATTATTTAGGGATCTCTGGTGACTTGACTGAAGTCCTCCTTGCCCCCTAAAACCCCTAGTGTGCTGGGATTTTTGGAATACACCCCACCTTGATATCAAAGGAAGGACTCCCACTGGAGAAGTTGACATTTCCCCTCTTATCTCTAGGTTAATGAAAAGACCTGTATTCAAAGGCACCTCTGTCTCAGCGGGAGCACCTTAGGACATCTTTGATTTTAATTTATATTGGTTTCAGATACATGCTGGATCAAAGCAGATGGAAGAGGGAGAAAGAAGCCAAATGCCGAGTAGATCCAAGGGAAGAACTAAAAATGTATAACATCTTACTTCTTTGTTTAGCTAAGCTGTGTAATAACTAGCCAATATGTACTGAGCACTCACCATACACAAGACTAGTGGTCCCCAACCCTCCTGCTCATTCAAATCTCCTGGGGAGCTTTTTTTAAAAAATAGCTATCAATGTCCTGGCCTCACCCCTAAAGGCTCTGATTCAAATGTTCATGAGTAGGGCCCAGGTAATAGAATTTTTTTTTTTTTTTTGAGACAGAGTCTCACTGTGTTGCCCTGGCTAGAGTGAGTGCCATGGCGTCAGCCTAGCTCACAGCAACCTCAAACTCCTGGGCTCAAGCAATCCTTCTGCCTCAGCCTCCCAAGTAGCTGGGACTACAGGCATGCGCCACCATGTCCGGCTAGTTTTTTCTATATATTTTTAGTTGTCCAATTAATTTCTTTCTATTTTTAGTAGAGACGGGGTCTCGCTCTTGCTCAGGATGGTCTCGAACTCCTGAGCTCAAACGATCCACTCACCACGGCCTCCCAGAGAGCTAGGATTACAGGCGTGAGCCCAGGCAATGGAATTTTTAAACAGCTCCCCAGGAGATTCGAATGTACAGCCAGGGTTGAGAACCACTGTGTTAGATACTATTCATAAACTTTAAAATTATTGGCTCATTTAACCCACAGTTCTATAAGGTTGCTTTTTATCATCTCCCTCAATTTTCATTTAATAAAATAGAGGTAAAGAAAAGTTAAGCATCATGCCTATGGTCATACGGGCTAGGGAGAGGTGGAATCCAAATTTGAACCCAGGTAGTTGGATTCCAGAATGCAAAGCAAGTTTAATGCAAAGATTAGAGGAAAGAGGAACAGTCCCTGTCAGGCATTTGGAGCAAAAGTAGCAAAGGGATGACTATATAGGCAATATAAGTGATTGCAACAGAGTCCCCCTTCAATATATTTTATATATATATCCACAGTAAAGGAATACGGGAAGGAGGGGTGCAGGGTGTTTAAAGTATCAGCGGGGCTGGCTTTAGAGGTATGAAATCTGTGCATGTGCTCAGAGGGGTCCCATACTTGATTTAAGGCTCTACAGTCCTGAAATTCTTTATAGGTTTGGAATAAGAAATCCCACATTTTCGTTTTGCATTGGGCCCTGCAAATTATGTGGGCATTGATATTTAGGCCAGTTCTAAATATCAGACTCATGGAAATGGAACCCTAGCCTTTTTCTCTGGTTTGAATCTGTTTGTATGATGAGGCAGGTGATTGCTTTCCTGCAGGGGTTTCCGTGGAGCAGTGATCCCTGGGGTCCCTTTCTGAGTGCACAGCTCCTAATGCTGGAAAAGCAAAGATTAGAGTGGCGGGGGGTGGGGTGGGGAAGGGAAGCCAAAATAAAAACAGCAGTGTTCTAAATGATCTGCCATGCGGTGCTGTATTGAATCTTTACAACCCTGTGAGATAAAAACAATCATTTTTATATCATTTGTATTGATGAAGGAAATGAGATACAGAGACGTTAAGCAACTTATTTAAGGTCACAGAGCTGTGGAAGAGGACAAACTGAAGCTATAACCAGACCTGCATCCTTCCCCACACATTGTGCTGATCTCAGAACACAGTGGATCAGTTCCTTATGGGTTATGGGTTCACCTGGGCTTTGGGACATTCCGCTCTCTAGAGACGGTTTTTACAGATCTTCTCTTTCATAATCAATTCCTTCATGAGGAGGGAGTTAGGTATCATAGGAAATATTCAAAAAAGATCGGGAATTAAGATAGCTAAGTTCTTGGCCAGTTCCACCCATTGCTGTTTCCTAGTTAAACTATTATACAAGCAAGTCATTTTATTAACTTTATTTTTACTCCATCATCGCCCATTCAACAGCTATTCACGGGGAGCCTTTAACACGCCAGGCGCTGTGCTCCTTTCTTGAATTCCAATAGCAAATAAGAACAGGTTTCTTGCCTCCTGGAACATAATATGTCATCATAAAAAGGGTCGTGAAGTACATAACTACCAGAATCTCAGTTTCCCTGTTTGTTAAAAAGAAATGGGTTGGAGAAGGGGCTTAGGGGAGATAATCGCTACTTAAATGATAAAAGAAGAATTCAGTGAGATTATGTCATGCACATATGAAGTTATTACCTGGAGTCTTCCCCTACCCCAGTTTGTGCTGTTTACTGAGTTCCCAAGTGTGACTCGTGGTTACCTGGTCAGCTATCTCCTTTCCTTTTTACCTTTCTGTATTCCACACTTCCTTTAAGACTGAAATCAAATTTACAAAACTGAATCACAGTGAGGATGGTGATTTTAAGAGTAGCCAACCTTTCTGGAGCCTTTACCATATGCCAGATGCAATGACAGCAATTATTTGCAACAGCTCACTTAATCCAACCCTTACAACGGCCCAATGAGATAGGTACATTATACAAGTGCAGAGACTAAAGCTAGGGAAGGATTAATATATTTTTCAATATCACTCATATACCAATGCCAGAGCAAGGATTCACAAACCCTATTTTTCATGGGGCTAATCACCATCCTCTTAAACGCTGCTGTATTGAACCACTTATTTAGTATTTCTATTATTATTTAAAGAGATTATGTATATATATTTATGTTACACATAACTATTAGTATTTAATTTATTACCGAATGTTGATATTCACGAGTGTTGTTATGTGCCCTGATACGGGCACATAATATTATATGTTAGTTTCCAAGCTCTTAGAAGAGCTATATTTTAGATTTGATGTCTCACGTAGCATTTTTAATTGTATCTTTCTTTCATGGTTTAGATACTAATACATAATCTTAGATCAAGTAAAAAAAATCTATAAAATAGTTTATATGAGACCATAATTTCTGTTGGTTCGATACCATTTCTTCTTTGTCTAAATTTCTAGAATTTTATTTAGAAAAACAAAATTAGTAATTTTAGCCCCAACAAAAGAATAGTTTATATTATTAAGTATTTTTCCTTATTGCAGGTATTGTTCAAGTGTTCTACCTGTTTAAGCTACTTAATCTTCACAAATGCAGTGGACGTAGTTTGTTGCCTACTCAGAAAATATTCACTCCTTCCTGCTTGATTTATCCTTAGGTATTTACATTTCCCCCTTGTAGCAACAAATGCTTCTGGGAAGGGAGCCTGTCAGCTTCAGGATGGGTCTAATTTGCTTCCTGTCTCTCTTTTTTTTTTTTTTTTTTGAGACAGAGTCTCACTCTTTTTGCCCGGGCTAGAGTGAGCACCGTGGCATCAGCCTAGCTCACAGCAACTTCACACTCCTGGGTTCAAGCAATCCTTTTGCCTCAGCCTCCCGAGTAGCTGAGACTACAGGCATGCACCACCATGCCTGGCTAATTTTTTTTATATATTTTTAATTGTCCGATTAATTTCTTTCTATTTTTAATAGAGACGGGGTCTCGCTCTTGCTCAGGCTGGTTTCAAACTCCTGAGCTCAAACAATCCGCCCGCCTTGGCCTCCCAGAGTGCTAGGATTACAGGCATGAGCCACCGTGCCCGGCCTGCTTCCTGTCTCTTTGATAGTAACTGTTGCAGGAACTCAGGTCTAAGTAAACCTTCCATTCCTGCAAAAAAGAATTGGCTCAGGAAAGAGCATGTGACTCAGTGCAGCCAAAGGAGACAGGAGAGAAAGGTTGTAGGGAGCTTTGGAAAAGCAAAAGCCATGGGAAAAGATGGCTTCTCTTGGCCAAGGACATGGTTGTGGCACAGCTGTGGCAGCCTTCTCAGTACCATGTCAAGGATAAAGCTAACAGAGAGAGGAAGAGAGCCAAGAGAATCACAAAGAAACAGAGTCTAGTCTTGATCTGTCTGACTTATCTCTAGAATTTTCGGATTTGTGAGCCAGCAAATTTCCTTATAGTTTAAGTTGGGTTGAGGTGGGTTTTCTATTCCTTGCCTCCAAAACCATCTAACTCTCACATGAATACTGACTGTAATGTTATATACCAGGATTAGATATAAGTCCACCAGCAATTGAAATATCACAATAAAAAAAATACTTACCTATGACATTTGTATAGCACTGTGTAATATAATGGTTTCCAAAACATTATGTGTAATCCATTCCTGATATCTTGTTTTTAAGCTGTAGCTACTAAAAAAGAGAGAACATCACTGTACCAAGATGGAAGAAGCTACTTATCCCCAAGTGTGAAGAAAAGACATGGGATATGACCATGAGTATAAATCTCCTGAACCAACTCCCTGTCCTGTCAGAGTCTCAACATTGTGTCAAGTACAGGTCCATGTGCCCTACTTGAACTAGCCCGGACCTTCCATTGAATCACGGACATACTTGGGTAACTGCTAGGCACCGTTCCCTAGAGGAGCTTTCTGTAAATCTATAACAAACTGTGTCGCTCATCTAAACACTCTTGCAGCTACAGATTGCTTGTAAGGCTAAAAGCAATTTTTACACGTTTTTGGATTAGTGCTATGCTTTTTCTGGCCTGTCGCCTGTCTTTGAGAGATGGTATGAAGTCTGTAAATGGCTAAATGCTCAAGTTTTTCCTGATTCCCTCATTGGAAACAAATCCTTTTTTCCCTGATATCCAGCCTTTAGTACTTGCATTATGGCATTAGCTGGGGCTCATCTTAAATCAGAGCTATGTATGCACATGATTGTCTTCTTAACTAGACTTTAGGTAAGCTGAGATCCAATGACAGCATTTCATTTGTCCTTTTAGTCTTTGGATTAGCACCAACTGTGTGTGCTGGTTGAATCTAACATTGGATCAGAAAGGCCCAAGAAATCCCATGGGGACAAGGAAGCTAAGGGATTATGAAGGTTCATAAACAGATTTTGAGAACCATGCAGTAGGGATAAAGATAATGTTTAAGTTTTACAACATATTTACATGCCAGAGGAATATAAAGCTAGGTGTGCTTCCTTCTGTTGATAAAGGAAATACCGAGAAGCAGACATTTGTCCATTTTTTAGTGTATGAATTTAAAAACACTTCTACTGCTTGGCGAATATAGGAAATAAAGGTAGTACAGAGACAAAGCTGATATAATTACTGTCACTATAAAATCTGAAAATTCCAGGCACTCACTTATCCTGGCAAGGGCTGTCTTAGAGTCAGGACAAGGGCTAATGATAGTCTTGGCAAGTCAGGCCTGTCCTCCTGGACTTTGTATGGTGTCTTAGATTGGATCTCCCCCAAGCAGACCTTGAGACAAGCTCTTTGACTCATTTATTTGGGAAGTAAACCAGGAAGATCAAGTGAAGGAATGGGAAAGATGACAGAGGGTATGGGGCAAAGCCCATTAAAGGAAATGTCAATGAGTGAGTTACCACTATAGACAAGTGGATCTCAATCTTCCTGAGAACCATCTGAAGAATCTTCTGGAAGACACATTAGAAGTGTCTTAAGTAAGAAGTTTGGCTATTTATCCTCCAACTTCCATCTATCATTGGTTGAGGTTTTCCCCAGTGCATGGGCTGATTGAGTTCCTGGGACATCAAAGAAAGTCTTCAAGCAGCCAAGTAGAAAGACAGGAGAAGGAGGAGATGGCTGGCTTGCTGGGTATTATCCACTGTGGTGCCAGGTCAACTCAGAGCTGTGCTGAGGGGACTTGGGTGGGCAAGGCACCAAGAGCAGCTGCTCCATTCTTGGAGCTAGATGCAAAGAGAATGAAAAAGTGGGAGAATCTCCTGTGGTGGTGGAGCCCTGGTGGAAACACTAGGGGTCTTGAATCAGCATTGGTTCACGTTGATTCCTTTAGAGCACTACAGATATCAGCAATACACCTCAAGGTTGTTTCATGTAATCCTCACAACTCCATATTGGGTGAGGAGGAAAGGGAGCCTTAGGAAGGAAAAATGAACTTGTTCAAGATTAAACAACTACTATCACAGTGAAGACAGACTCACAGCCAACATCATATTGAATGGGGAAAAGTTGAAAGCATTTGCAATCAGAACTGCAACAAGATAAGAATGCCCCCATCACCACTTCCATTCAACATAGTGCTGAAAGTCCTAGCCAGAGCAATCAGGCAAGAGAAGGAAATTAAGGGTATACAAATGGAGAAAGAGGAGGTCAAATTATTGCTCTTCACTGATGATATACTACTATATCTAGAAAACCCCAAAGATTCCACCAAGAGACTCCTAGTATTAATAAATAAATTCAGCAATGTCTCGGGCTACAAAATCAATGTATGCAAATCAATGTATGCAATGTATGTAGCATTCCTATACACCAACAACAGTCAAGCTGAGAATCAAATCAAAGATTCAATACCTTTCACAATAGCTACGAAGAAAGTAAAATACCTAGGAAAATTTTTAATGAAGGAGGTGAAAGATCTCTACAAAGAGAACTACAAATCACTGACTGAGGAAGGAAATTGCAGAAGATGTAAACAAATGGAAAAACATATCATGCTAATGGATCAGCAAAATCAACATTGTTGAAATATCTATACTACCCAAAGTAATTTACAGATTCAGTGTAATCTCCATCAAAATACCAATGACATTTTTTGCAAATCTAGAAAAAATAATTCTATGCTTTGTTTGGAACCAGAAAAGAGCCCGAATAGCCAAAGCAACCTTAAACAAAAGGAACAAATCTAGCGGCATCACTTTACCAGACTTTAAGCTATAATACAAGGCTATAGTAACCAAAACAGCATGATACTGGCACAAAAATAGAGACATAGATCAATGGAACAGAGCAGAGAACCTAGATATAAAACCATCCACATATTGTCATCTGATCTTTGACAAAGTAGACAGAAATATACCGGGGAAAAAAGAATCCCTATTCAATAAATGGTGCTGAAAAAATTGGATAATCTCACGTAGAAGATTGAAACAGGAGCCGTATCTCTCACCACTCACAAAAATTAATTTCAAGATGGAAAAAAGACCTAAATCTAAGACATGAAACTGTAAGAATTCTAGAAGAAAATGTTGGAAAGACTCTTCTAAACATAGGCCTAGGCAAAGAATTTATGAAGAAGACTCCAAGGGCAACCACAGCAAAAACAAAAATAAACAAATGGGACTCGATTAAGGTAAAAGCTTTGCACAGCCAAAGAAACAATCAACAGAGCAAACAGACAACCTACAGAATGGGAGAAAATATTTGCCTGCTATACATCTGATAAAGGTCTAATAACCAGAATCTACAAAAAACTCAAGCAAATCAGCAAGAAAAAATCAAACAACCTCGTTAAAAAGTGGGCAAAAGACATGAACAGAAGCTTGACAAAAGAAGATAGACTAATGGCCAATAAACATATAAAAAAGTGCTCAATGTCACTACTCATCAGAGAAAGGCAAATTAGAACCAAAACGAGATATCTCTCCAGTGAGAATGGCTTTCATCAAAAAGTCCCAAAACAACAAATGCTGGTGTGGATGTGGAGAGATAGGAACACTCTTACACTGTTGGTGGGACTGAAAACTATTACAACCACTATGGACGGGAATATGGAGATACCTCAAAGAACTAAAAGTAGACCTATCATTTGATCCAGCAATCCCACTACTGGGTATTTACCCAAAGGAAAAAAAAAGTCATTTTATCAAAAAGACACTTGCACTAGACTGTGTATTACAGCACAGTTCATAATAGCAAAGGTGTGGAATCAACTCAAGTGCCCATCAATTCATGAGTGTGTTAATAAAATGTGGTATATGTACACTACGGAGTACTACTCAGCCATAAAAATGAGCTAATACCTTTTGCAACAATCTGGATGGAACTGAAGACCATCCTCCTAAGTGAAGTATGGCAAGGATGGAAAAACAAATACCACATGTACCCACTATTAAATTGGAACTAACCAATCAGCACTCATGAGCACAGATGGAAGTAAAACTCTATGGAAATCATGCAGGTGGGAGTGGGGAGGAGGGAATGTGTGAAATCGTACCTAATGGGTACATTGTACACTATTTGGGTGATGGGCACACTTATAACTTTGGCTCAAGCAGTACCAAAGCAATCCATGTAACCAAAAACATTTGTACCCCTGTAATATTTTGAAATTAAAAAAATAAATCAAGTAATAATTATTCATCTAAAAAAATTAAAAAAAATAAAAATCTTTCAAAGAGCACAAAACAGATAATCAACAATGGTAGTTGTTCTTAATATGTAGAGGCAATTAAGATTATAATAATAGCAATAATATCATTATGATAGTTCTTTGTAGAGTTTGTGTCAATGTGTTTTCCCAAACCTTTCATTTATCTTGTGTCATTCATGGGGTGATATTTCTATTCTCTTTGCAGATGAGAAAACTGAGCTTCCAACATGCAATAACCTGCCCAGGAAGCCATGGAATTAACTGCAGTCCAAACACAATTCTCTTCCCAGTGTGCTTGCCTCCCTGTCTTCCTGTAGGCAGCAGAAGACAAATGTGCTACGGAAACAGTACAATTCATTTCCCTTGTAGGTGTATGTCTCTCTGTGTTCAATTCCCACGAAACATTTCATGAGGTTAAAGTACCTGTTTGCAGAAGTTTTGGAAAGCCCCATTGTCGCGAAAGTAAACACACAGCCTTAATACATATTCTAGTCTCCCTAGTTTAGCAAACAATTGATGTAACCACCTGCCATTCTCCAGAGAGAAGAAAGATTTAGAGGGGATGTGAAATCTGAAGGAATGGTTCCATAGAGAGTTAAAACTCCTTTAAAAGAAGTCTCTGAATGTCACAACTGGGTATCTATGAGTTTTTATTCAGGGTTTAAAATAGAACAAAATTAAATCTTATGAAAGATTTCTTTAGTCACAATTTGATCATTGATATATTTGGACTTCGTGTGCATTTTTGCATTTAGGAAGGACCAGTGGTAAAAGTGAATGGCATTAATGTGAAAATTAGACATTTCGACTGTGCATAGCTGTCCCCCTCACCTATGCAAGTGTGCGCCTCTGCCGAGGTAATGTGAGGCTGGAGGGCAGAACGCATCACTTTGTAGTCAGTACCTTTTATCATCAGCCCCCAAATCCACGGAGGCACATGCAGATTTAAACACACATGAAACACTCTGGTCAATTACGTCATCTCCTTTGTACATTTGATCACCTATTTTTTTTTTTCCTGAGGCTCTTACAATAAAAGTGAACGTGAGAAGTAATTAAATATCAGGCCTAGATTATCAGATTGTCAGAGTCAGGATCAAAAAAGAAAATTTCCTCTTGGGCTTCTTCCTTGATAGAAAAATCAAATCAAAAAGGTGGGAACAAAACAGTAAAATAAAACTATTAGTAACTGGTATCAAATAACATACATGTAATTGCTTATTTGGAATCAATCTGTTTCATAAAGCACTAGGAAGTCATCGCTGGCTAGTTAGGGGCATATTAAGATGAACTTTTATGCAGCATGCAGATGCTTAACGGCACTGGGCTGTTCTCTAAGTTAGCTCTTCCAGTTATCCGCTGCTGCTTCATGAAATTAAGCCACATCAAACTCAGTAGCTTAAAACAATACTATTTTATTTATTTGCTCCCAAATCATATCAGCTGGGGTAGCTTATTGGAACCGGGAGGATTCATTTCCAAAACAGCCTCAGCCACATGGCAGGAAAGTTGGTGCTGGCTGTGGGCCGGGAGTGTGCCTGGGGCTCCTGCTTGGGGTTCAGTTTTTCCCACCTGTGCCTGTCCATGTGGCTAGGTTGGACTTGGCACAGCTTGGCAGTTTTAGGATCATCAGACCTTACATGATAGTTGGCTTCCCCCAGAGTGCAGAAGCAGAGAATGCCAGCAGAGAATGTCTTCCTGAAGACAGACAGAAAATGGGCTCATCATCAGTTCTGCTCATTCTGTTGGTTTCAGGGCTGGCCTAGATTCAACAGGAGGGGACCGCAAATGGGTATGAATACATGGAGGTGTTTTTCGTTAGGGGCCACTAAAGTAAATCTCCTATACTAGCACTGGGTATTATAAATCAGGACCAATTTACACACTTTCCTTTGGGAATTTGAGTTGTGCAGGTGACTAAGATGCAAAACTGATGCCCTGCGATGGTGATCCGGGAAGGAATGTGCACTCATCCTTGCACGCCGGGGAAGGATGGGAAGTGGGGAGAGGATGGGGGATTCGATATTTGTGAGATGCTGAACTGGCACTGTCTGACAAACTATTTTTTAAAAAATTCATAGCATTACCTGTCCATATTCATAAAGTGCTGGAGAAAACATAAGGTCCATTAACTACTTGAAATTAATGTTTAGCATAAGTTATTTAAATAATGCCTCCATTATGCCTTTGAAGGGGCAAGCAATGAAGATTTTAAGTGATTTGATTTAAACACGGAGAATAAATCCTCCATTTCTCCGGAAGAATTGTGAAAATGCGGTTAAAAATTTCAACATACCATTATCATTCAGCACATACGCAGCCTCCTTTCTTCTGGGTAGGTAACAAACGCAACCTAGGAATGGAGGAAAATCTCTTTCATTACAATTCAGACTAAGTATTACTGAATATACCTCCATCAAACATAGTTATCCTCACCAGCATCATTAAAATTTGATAATTTGTTACACCACTTAACTCTCTGGAAATGTATCAAAGTTAGGGTCCCTACTCTTGCTAATGGGACTTTTAAAGAAGTCTTGTGAGTTCATATCCTAAAGCAATATTCCCTGTTGATCAAAGTCTCAGGACCTACACGTTTCATGATCATTCCCATAATTAAGTTTTCTGCCTGATGTTAATTTCCCTAGGGAATGCCCAACTTCTTGGAAGAGATACTTTCTAATTTATGATACCTTGTTAGCGAGGGCTTCTGTAGCATCTAGGAAGGTTGCTAAGCATATAGCCATAGTCATGACAAAATATGTGGGTAGCTAACAATTATTGAGCACTTTCTATCTGCCACGCACTGAGTACGATTATTATCCTAAGTGCCATCTTTTCAAAAGAAAAAAATTTAAATACAAAAGAACCACTTACATAAATTATCACTGGTCATATAGCTAGTAAGTAATAGAGCCAGGATTGAAACCTGAGCAGGTTTAATTGCAGGGTCTGAGTATTCCTCCCTGCGGGGCCGTCTCCAACGGCAGCTGCTCCAGATGGGTGGTTCTCCAAGTGCGGGTCGTGGACCAGAAGCACCAGCATCACCTGGGGACTTATGAGCAATGTACCGTCTCAGCCTGCTGAGACTCCAGATCTGCTGAATCAGAAATTTGGGGGTGAATTCTGATGATTCGGATACATTCTCAAATTTGAGAATCACTTTTTACAAATTTTCACTTCAAGAAAAATGCTGTAAATCACAGGGCTGCCTGATGACAGCGATCACATCATTGGCTTCTCAACGCATCTCAACCCAGTGAAGACCGGCGTCCTTCCCAGAAGTCATCCACATTCAGCGAACACACCAGCTACCACTTGACTTGATGATCACGTCTCTCACAATTGGCTCAGAATGCAAATTTGCTCTGTTTCCCAACTCCGCAGTTTGTTCTCCGCTTCAGTTTCCTCATATTAAAGTGTAGATAATGATGCTTGCTCTCTTCTCTCACAGAAATAGTCTAAGAATTAATGAGCTGTATTAAACTCTCAGTTCCTGGAAGAAAGGCAGTATATAAACACTATGTTAATATTTTAAACAGGTTAACTTTTTCTGTGCGAATAAAAGTCTTTTTTCTTTTGGTGATCAAACATGTTGCCCTTTCCTGAAAGAATTTTTTTATATTTAAAACGTTTCTTTTTAAAAGACGCCAACCGGATTTCTTTTTCAGCACTGAAGGAAAGAGTATCAAGACAAGAGCGCACTTTTATGACGAGCTGAAGTTTTAAAATTCCTGGTTTTACTAGGGGTAGGACGCAGAGTGGTGTCGTAGCAGGAACACTGGGTCAGGGATCCAGTAATGCCAAGTTTAAGCACTCCATGCTACTTTCTAGTTGCATAAATTAGCATGGCCTCTTCCCCTTTCTTGGCCTTGGTTTATCAACCTGTAAAAGGTGGGAGTACAGCACACAGTTAACGAGTCTGGGCCCCAGCTTCAAAGGCCTGGGTGATGGCTCGGCCCTTCACTAGTTGTGTGACCTTAGGTGTTTATCTTCCTTGATCTTCCATCTTCCCATATGTATAAGGAGGATAGTGATAGGATCCAATAAGGAAATGAGACCAAAGTGCTCAGTTTTGTGCCTGGCACACAACAATATGTGCTGGCTTTTATTATCATTAATAAAAACTCAGGCGTAGACTAGATCACTCCCAAAAGACCTGGTTGCTTTGGAATTTTAAGACACCATCTGAAGTTTCTCCCAGAATCTCCAGTTGCTTTCTTCCCTAAGGATTTAACATTCATCATGTATTTATTGAGTACCGACTGCGTGCCAGGACCATTTGAAGCAGTCTCTGTAGTGAACATAGATAAAATATCCGTGCCCTCGAGGAGCTTATGTGCGAGCGGGAGCAGGCTTTTCTTGAACACGCTCTTCTAGGTGCATAGAAATACTCCGTACATCTTGGTTCAGTTGAGTGGACTTCCTTCGTGTACTGAAAAATCTTCCACCTAGACAGGAACTATTTTTCTTAGCCTTCCCCTATTCAAAGACATAAAGATTTCCCTTTGATGAGTGCTCAAGAAATCTGCTCTTCTTTTATTTTTTTGACTTTTATTTTTAGAGTGAAGACTTACCTCTCCGTGAATGGGTAAAGAATTGTGGGAAGGAAGTGGTGTCCTTATTTCATCTCACCTGGATGGAGGGAAGACTTGACAAACTAGGGTAGGCTGGGAAGGAGAGCATGGCAACTTGATTAACAGGCAGCAGAAGATATTTTGAAATCCATCTGTTTCATTGCCAATGCCTGTTTGCAGGTTAAGAAGAAAGAGGTTTTGAAATTTGAAATCGCCTATGTAGGGGAGTACTAATCTATCTGGAGGTTTTGGGGAATTTGAAATGATGTTGCTTCAACCTGTTTAGAGGAGGGTATTGTTAAACCTTTGTGGAGTCAGACAGAAAATCTCCCTCCCAGTGCTTTGTCTCCATGGTACAGGAAAAACAGTGCCAGATCTCAGCTGATATAAACATTTTAAGCAGGAAGGAGTGTACTTCTTTTATTTCTTACAGCATAAATTAAACATCACAGTAGACATCAGGTTGGAAAAAGTTACAGGAACCTAAGGTTCTCATAGTAGTTTATTAATGCAGTCTGGCCAGAGGGCTCAGAGGGGCAGTGAGATCACCAGCAGGTTTGGTGCCCTGGGTGATTTCCAGCCAGCCCCATAGACAGGCTGGGATTCAGAAGGGCAGTCATTCTGGCATCCAGCCCACTTAGGTCCAGAGATGGCAGCTGGAAATACACACACAGAGAGACTGGATGAAGGAACATTATCAGCACCTTGCAGTAGCACTGAGCCACGATCAGGACAGGCTGGGAAGCGTCAAGACCAGAGGCCAGGCTGGACTGGTAAGGGAAGTGGCCAAAGCAGCACCCAGGCTGGAGCAGAGGCTGTGCCAGGGTGCCTGTCCACATGGAAAAGCGGTGTCCAGCTACAATAAGGCCTGCTGGCAGGGTGAGGTCAAGTCCAGATTTTGGGGCCAAGTTAGAGACCAGTTTGGTGTCCAAGGAGACATCAGGGCCCAGAGGATGTATGTTTCCTAGGGCTACCCTTACAAACTTGATGGCTTTCAACAGAAATTTAGTCTCCCACAGTCGTGGAGCTGAAAGTGCAAAATCAAGATGTGGGCAGGGTTGGTTCCTTCTGGAGGCTCCAGGGGAAAATCCATTCTGTGTCTCTGTGCCAGCTTCTGGTGGCTGCCTGGCTGTCCTTGGTGGTCCCTGGCCTGTAGATGCATCACTCTGATCTCTGCCTCCCTCTCTACGTGGTCTCCTCCTCTGTGTGCCTCTTGTCTTTTCTTCTTATAAGGACACCTGTCATTGGAAGTAGGTCTCATGCTAAATTCAGAATGCTCTCATCTTGAGTGATTAATTACATCTGCAAAGACCCTTTTACCAAATAAGTTCACTGTCACAGATTATGGGGGTTAGGACTTAGACGTATCTTTTAGGGATACCACTCTTCAACCCACTACAGCAGGTATAAAGGTAGATGTCAGAAAACTTGGGTTTTATTCTAATAGTATGATGATAGCTATGCCTTAAGAAGTTTGTACCATTTATCAGACACTTATTTGTGATAAAACATATTTATTGAGTAACTACTGTATGTTAGGTACTATTCTAGGTTCTAGGACTTAAGAAGTAAAACTGGCAGAAATGTTTGTTCTTGTGCTCTCTATTGGGTGTAGGTGCAGACAGACTAATATTAATAAATAATAAACTGAAGTATATGGAGTGTTTGATGACGATGAGCGCAATACAGAAAGTAAATTAGGGAGGGGGATGGAGAGTGCTGGGGTGGCAATTTTAAATTAGATGGTACTGGGAAGCCTCAGTAAAAGCTACCATTTGAGCAAAGTCTTCCAAGAAAGGAGGCAATGGGACTGGCAGATGCCCAGGTACAGGGAACAGCAAGTGCAAAGGTCCTGAGGCTGGAGAAGGCCTGGCCCATCTGAAAAGAAGTAAGGAATCTAGTAAGGCAGAAGGAGGGTGAGCAAGGGGAAGGGTTGAAGGAGATGATGTGGAAGAGATAACAGGAAACCAGATTATGCACAGGAGCCTGGCTGTTGCCTGTTAGGACTTTGGCATTTACTCTGAGTAGAATGGGGACCCATGGGGGACTTTGAGAAGAGGTGTGACACCACCTGATTCCATGATTGCAGCATTACTTCTGCAGCTGTATTGAAAATAGACTCATCTTGAGGGCAGACTCTGCAAGAGCAGAGCAGGGAGAACACTGGGACAACTGCCCTAACAAAGGAAAAGGATGACAGGGGCTCGGATCGGGGAGGATTGTGAGAAGTCTTGGGGATTGTCATGTATACTGAAGCCGGACCTGTTAGAGTATGCTGATGGTTGAATGTGAGGGATGAAGGAAAGTAGTCAAGGATACCTGCAAGGTCTTGGGTCCCTAAGCTGGAAACATTTGCTAGGATGACATAGTGCTAATGACTTCATGTATGTTAGATAACCCACTGCTCAGTCCTATAAGGTTAGTAATATTATCATATCCATTTTATAGAAGAAGAAACTGAGCCTTCAAAATTTAAGTAAATTATCTAAGATTATCTAACTAGTAAGTACCTGAAATGCAATTTAAACCCAGGTCTCTGTTATTTATAATCCTGTACTCCTAACTCCCAAGGCTCCAGTTTTTTCTTCTGTAAAAAGAATCTCCTTATCTATACTTGCAGGATTGTAAGGGTTATATGAGAATGAAATTAAAAATGCTTTATAAACTATAATGTACTATACAAGTCTGTATCAACTAACCATTGCTATGTAACAAGATACCCCAAACTTAGTTATGTAAAATCACAAAAATTTATTATTTTCTTTCATGGTTCTGGAGGTTGACTAGACTCAACTTGGTAGTTCTTGATTGGATCTCTCAGGTAGTTGCAGTCAGATAGTGTGCTGTGGCCAGAGTCATCTTCAAGTCTTCCTCACTCATGTATCTGGTGGTGCTGGCTATTCGTTAAGACCTCAGCTGCGACTGTTGGCTGGAACATCGACACATGGCTTCTCCATGTGGCCTGGGCTTCCTCACAGCATGGCGGATGAGTTCCAAGAGCAAGCATCCCTAAAGAGAAAGAATTAGGCAAAAGCTGTGTCATCCTTTATAATCTAGCCTGGAAAGTTATATACAATCACTTCTGCCATACTCTATTGATAGAAGCAATCACAGAGTTCCACCAGGTTCAAGGCTAAGGATATAGAAAGCGCCTCTGGGTGCAGGAGTGGCAAAGTCACATATTAAGAGCATGTGGGATGGGCTATTGTTATGGCCATCTTTGGAAAATACAATCTACAACAAAGTTAGAAGACATTATTATCAGGGAAATTCATCAAGGCAAGAAGCCTTGACAAAATTAGATATATTGGGTTCTCAGTTTAAGCCAGGCACAAGTAAACAGAGAAATTTAGAGCAGGTAACTAGAAAGAGTCTCCCAGGATTGTAGCAGAGTAAGCAGACAGCATTACGCAGCCAGATGATGATGGATGTCTGGGCCCAGATCAGGAAAATTCTGCCCATTGTTGCATTTTTTTCCCATCTTTTTTTATGATTTGTTCCTAAACTTATAAAAAGAGCTCCAGGTAATGCATGTTATAGGGGGAAAAAAAAGCTATATATAAAAAAAAAGCTATAGGGAAACATAATAGAAAACAATTCCCCATCATCCCACCACACAATCAGAATCAGTGTTAACGTGCTGGTGTTTGGTCATGTCATCTTCCTGGGTGAAGGCCAGTGCAGCGAATAAGAGCATTGGGACAGAAAATCCCACAAACCTGGGTTTGAATCCCAGCTCTATCTCATTTACCTGTTTGATCGTGGGTAAGTTACTGTAACTCTTCTGTGCCTCAACTTTCAATCGAAAAAAATGTAGCAATAAAATAATCCTGTAATGTGGCCCAGGGGCTGAAAAATAGTAAGTTCTCAATGATCCTCAGATTATAAAATCACTGTTAAATAAATATGTGATTCTTTTTACAAAAATGGTACTGTTTACAAAAATAGCATGCATGCTGTTATGTACCTGCTTTTTTCATGTCATAAATTTATCTTGAACACTTTTCTGTATGACTCTGGAAACAAACACCTATGTCATCCTGCTTATGAGATGCACATTTCTCCATTATATATGTGAACTATAATTCATTTAGCTTCTGATTGTTGGATATTTAGCTTTTTTAAAAATATCTGACTGTTGGATATTTATCTATTATATATAACACTGCAATAATTGATTTAAATACTTGCCTAAACATTTTCTTATTGTTTGGCATTTTTTTCAATAAACAAGTGAATATTGACAAGTTTCTAGAAGTGGATTTGCTGGGCCCAAATTGTTTCATTCAATTTTTTAAATTTAGTTTTTATTATGAAAAATTTCAAACCAATAGAAAATTAGAAGGAATGGTATAACAAACACCAATATATAGGTAGCATGTCCATTGAACCTGCTAACATTTTGCCATATTTACTTGGTCTATGTTTTTCTTAAGTATTGAAAAATAAAACATATCCATCATGACATCTCACCCTATTATGTAGGATGTATCTCATAAAAATGAAGACATTTCTTACATAACCAGCATACCATTATCATACATAACAAAATTAAGTATAATTTCCTACTATCTAGTACACACAGTCCATTTAAAAGTTTTTTCCCCCAATTGTCCAAAATGGCCTTTTCACTTTTTATAGCATTTTTTTCAAATTAGGACCCAATCAAGGACCAATTATTACATTTGATGGTTGTGTCTCTTAAGTGTCTTTCAATAGAATACTGTTCCTACCATCTTTGTTCTCCCCTTTAACATTGATTTGTTGAAGAGTCCCGGCTGTTGACCTTCTCCCTTTCTGAGCACTAAAAACTCTGTTTTAAAGAAAACTCTCAGATGGGAAATTTTTGGACCAAAAGACCCATCCTGGTGGTTGGCAGGCCTCTTAGTGTGAGCTCTTAGCCTGCAGGTATGGGCTGCTCCAAAGTGAGGCTCTCCTGGCAGATAGATGCCCTTAATTGTCAAGACTGGCTCTGTCAGGCTGCTCAGGAGGCCACATCTTTCCAACAAGGATTCGGGGGTCCACAGTTCCTTCTACTGCATCTTCAGACACAGGTGAGCCTCTTCTGGGTAGATTTGTATTCCTGCTAGTGGGTAGATGAGAACTTCACAGTTAGAGATATGTGCTAAAATCCTGGTTCTAGTTGTTATTAGGGTAACTTGTTTGCTACCTTATTTAAACTTCCATTCGATTCGGCACTCTGGTACGTGGAAGGGCCTGAGTCCTTTCGGATGGACCTGCCTGTCTTACACTTTACTGAGTAGCAAAGATACTGCCACTGAGAACATCCACAACAGGGCTTCTCAAACATTCGCATACACAAGGATCGCTTGGGTGGGGAGGTGAGAAGAGCTTGTAATAACAAGAGAGCCCCTAAGATTCTGATTCCATAGATGAGACCTGGAAATGTACCTTTATCAACAGGCACTCTAGGGGATTCCGACATGGATGGTCCAGTGACCATACTTGAAAAAATCTTATCTGGGAACCTTGGTTTGTCAGTAAGAAGAAACATTTCACAGCGATTACTGCGTAGCAGGCACCCTTCCAACTTCACACATTAACTCTCTCAATCTTCACAACTACTCCATGTCCTAGATAGCATTTGTACCCACATATTATACATGATGAAATTGAGGCTCAGATAGGCTAAGCAACCTGCCCAGGGTTGACATTATTAGTAGGTAGCTGAGCCGAGATGTGATAATATGCATGGAATATGGTGAAAAAGTACTCTAATTGATTTGTAAATTCAAAAATTCTTAAAGTAAGAGGTTGTTACAGCTATTTGACCATGTGCAAGGAATGTGTGTCATTACAGTCAAAGGAGTGCATGTGAAATACTCTGTTATTGTATTGAAATTGAGGTCACCTCTCTAGTGAGTAGACAAATGCTTGGCAAATAGAGAGCACTCAATGCATGCTTGTTGAATGAATAAATATGTTTTGCTATTTTCCAGTATTTTGCCAACGTTAGTCCTTGAGCCCTTACACCGATGACACACTTCTGTGTGTTCATTCTTGGTTTTTCTTTCTGGTGCAGTTCTGCTATGTCCACACAATATCACCAACCGGAGGTCCAGTTGATCAATCACGTCAAACGTGGATTGCCAAGTGATCTTCCTGCCTTCATTGTCTCCTGCCTATCTGCCGTATTGACACAGTGGAAAAATCTTTGAACTGGAGCTCTTCAATGTAGAGCCCAAGTACTGATTGAGTTATAAGTCACCGTGAGACCAGAGCCTGGTTCCTCAGCCACTTAAAGCTTCCAATTTTCTCACATAAATGATGGTGTTTAAAAACAGAGACTTGGGTTCAAACATCAGCTCTGACATCAGGGAAATGGCTTAAATTCTTTGATTGTGAATTTTCTCCTCTATCAAGTGAGTGGGTAATTAGCAACAAGGGCATTAGAGATGTTTTGTCTGGGTTTGAATCTTAGCTCAATTGTTTATCAGTTGAGAAAACCCTGGCAAAATAACTTGTCTTATCTGTATAATGGCAGAGATGATAATATCTACCTTAAAGGACTGCTATAAGGATAGAATGAGTAAGTACAGTAAAGTACTTGAGCACAGTGTCCGCACATAGTATAATAAGTAATGCCTAACACTAGCCAGGCTACTGCTATGAAAATGAGATCACTGTACCTATTTTTTTTGGCAGGCGTATTTTTTGAAAAAAATGTTTGTAAATTGTTCTGGATGTTTAGTAACTGCTCTGTACATAGTAATTGTTATGAATACTATTACTGTAAGATCAGGTTAAACTCAGAGATTTACAACAACATTTCCAGTGCTAACGCTCTGTGATTTTTTAAAGAAATAACAAAGTAAATGACCTGCCATTTTAACTTTGAAAGATATGGCACCATCATAAGAAATAACCATGTGATGTTTCCGAGGCTGTTTGGGTGATGAGGGGCTCTGAACTCAGGGCCGCCTTCCAGAAAACAAGCTGTCGGCTTTAAGGGTGAGGATTGATACAGATGTTTCCAGTGAGAAATTTCAGTACCTGAGGATTAGACAAGATCATCAAGATTTGCTATTCTTTCAACTAATGGAAATGTCAGTCCTTTCGAGCGTTGTTACATTATTCAATTTGGAAATAAGAGACACACAATCCTAAAGGATGCTTTTAGAAACTGAAGTTGAGTTTTGACTGTCTTGTTCTGAGATCATTCTGGCAAACCATTCCAGTTTCCTTCTGCATGCTGGGAGAGGGTATTGTGTAGGGTTGCCTGATAAAATACAGGATGCCCAGGCAAATATGAATTTCAGATACACAATGAATATTTTTAGTATGAGTATGTCTACTTATGTGTGTATGGATGTGTGGATGAGTATGTTCCAAATATTGTAAATATTAATATTTGCTAAATATGGCAACCCTGGACTGTGGTGCAGGGCAATGATGTACAAACTTTACCATGCATAAAAGTCACCTGGGAATTTTGTTAAAACGCAGACTGATTCAGCGGCTGTGAAGTTGGAATTGCTTTTCTGAAGATCACATCTGAATGGAAAGGGTGAGGGGGAGAGTTTCTTGAACTTGCAGCAATAGAAGAATCACCTGTGGTGCCTACTGAAAAAGATACTCTTGTCATAAGAAAGTACCAGCGATTGGGTGGTTAAAGTAACAGAAATGTATTTTCTTGCCATTCTGGAGGCTGGAAGTCCAAGATCAAGGTGCCAGCAGGGTTGGTTTCTTCTGAGGCCTCTTTCCTTGACTTGGAGACGGCCGCCCTCTTGCCGCCTCTTCCATGGTTGTGCTCCTGTACCTGTGCGCCCCCGTGAGTCTCTCTGTGTGTCCCGATCACCTCTCCCAGTAAGAACACTGATCAAATTGAATTGGGGCACACCCTGATGGCCTCATTTTAACTTCATTACCTCCTTAAATTCCTATTTCCAAATAAGGTCATATCCTGAGCCTCGGTGGGTTAGGACTTCAACACAGGAATTTTGAAGAGTCACAATTCAGCCTGTAACACCATCTGAGACCTGCTGAGACAGAATTTCTGGGGGAGGGACTTTCAGAAGCTTATTCATTTGATCAGCTAGTAGTCCTGGTTGAAGAAGCATATCCCAGGTGAGCTTTATCAGGCAAATTTAAGAAATCTCGTGTACAGCAATGTTCTTAAACTGGACTGTGAATCAGAAGCGCCTGAGGAACTTGTTAACCCCCCTCCCCCACAAATCTCTGACTGAAGGGGTTGGGGTGGAGCTCCAGATTTTGCTTTCCTGACAAACAGACACTCTTAAGAACTATGACCTTAAACAAATCCCTAAACCACTCTGAAAAGCAGGACAGTAGTAACATGCTCCTCATGTGGCTGTGGTGTGGACTTCCTGAGATTAGGGGGCAAGTTCTTGGGACTCTAGAGCCCTGTATTAGATGAAAGTGAATTACGGTGATGGTGACGAATTTTCCACAAATTCTAGAACATAGGAACAAAAGTCAATGTATCTTCACGAATAGAAAAACATTATTTTGTTTTGTAAAATTTTCCTCTTATTCTATCTTGAAAGAGTCACCTAACTGTACTTCATTCATTCTTGCCACTGTGGTGGTCTTTATTAAAGAGGACATTGCTAGATCCCATGAAGCCAGGTTTTCAGACATGATGGGATTGAAGATAAAATCTACCTACTTTGGGGATGGAAGAGAGTTGAAAGAACCCCATACCTGCAATCTCCTGAGAAACTATTAATGCTTTTTGTTACAACTAGGATTCCTGAGGTGCAAGTTACGTTGATGTCGATCATGTTAATAAACATGTAAATAAAGTCTTGCAGAAGGAGAAATCAATAACTTTGCTTGCAGATCTCTAAAGCACTTACGAGACTTTCTAGTGTATTAGCATTCTACCTAGAACTATTCCAATCCAGGTAAATACTGAAGTCTTAAGAAAATGTACCTTTCTCTATGCAGTGATTTTATATGAGTTCCCCATTCAAAACCGATACTGTCATTTTCCCTCTTTTCTGAAATGGGATGTAAGTGATTGGCTTGCAAGCAATTTTAAAGGTCTTGTTTATATTTAATGATAATGGGTCCACAAGTTGAGCTTAGTGTTCCCTTCAGTACAATGGGTTTAAGAATACTACCTATTACAACTTCAGTAAGAACGAAACGTATGCAAAGCTGCTACTGTACTCTTGGCAAAGTATGATAGCGTCATAAATGGCAGGCACTTTATTCACATGGTTACACATCTGAATATTTTGTCTTTATTTGTTCTGCTCATTTTAACTTCATCATTTTTTTTTCTTTTCTCTTTCTTCCTTTCTTTGCTATTCCTAACTGACTAATCAAATATGAGGTCTGTTTTGAAATAGGGAACTTTGGCCAGAAACACTGTGTAGTGGGCTTTTTGATGGTTTGTTTTGTTTTGTTTGTTAATCTTTAGTGATAAGGAAACTGAGGCCCAGAGTTTAAATAGCTTGATGAAGGTTAACCATCTTGTTAAGACAGAGCCGAGTCTGCACAGAGGATTCCGAGCCCAGCTGTAGTAGATGTCTTCCATTTTACCCTCCAGATGTACACTCAAGTTTTATTTATTTATTTATTTATTTTCCCCCCACCACATTCAATAGTCTCAGAAGACCGAGCATCTGGAATGGCTTGAAGGAGCCTCTTGCTTTTTGGCTTCCTGTTGGGATCAGCCAATGGGGGGCTCTGGCAGAACATGGGAATGGGGAGAGGAAAGAAAGGGGGACTGGGGTATTTCGTTACCTTGGCTCTCTCCTTAAAGGGATCACCTTGGATTGGCTGTCGCCTTAAATAAAAACCACAGCTCGCTGGAAGGTGGCCCTCTCTATATGTCTCTTTCTTTCCAAGTTCTGAAAACTGTTCCCTCTCCTCGCCCTCTTCCAGCTAAGGAGTGGCAACAGTTCTGCTGGCACTAACACCAGGGCTCTGTTACAGCTTTATGGTTTCCTTGCAGTCCTTGTAAGCAATTGCTTTATTAAAACTCTCCTCATTATTCTACTTGATGATGCCATTTTTTCCTGCTAAGACCCTGCCTTATAGATTCTGCTTAACCCTCTTCCCCAGCCCTTCACTGGACTTAGAGGATCCTTAAGGGATCTCCTATTTCCAACATTCTGACTCAGTTCACAGTCAGATAAGCGTAGACACCCCTTGTTTTCCAGGGAAAATTCCACTGTGGTTGATCTCTCCAAGGTACAAAGAGAGGGATGGAAAACCAGCCAGAGCTCTTGCCTTTTAACATCTGCCGACTTTGTGTGAAATCTTTGAAGGAAGACTGGCCAATCCCAGATGGCAAAGAGGATGGTCCTCGGGATGAAAAACTTAAGTGGACTTTGTTATTTTTATCCAAACAATACAATATGATTAAAATATAAAGGAGTTTGCTCCCCAGGAGAAATACTTAAGAGAGGCCTTAACTAGGTCTCTGTTGAGCAGCAGAATTTTATGTCTCTCAATATTTGCATGGTCAATTAATCCCTTAAAGTGATGACTAGTAGGCAATTTATTTGGATGGTACAAAGGGCTAATTGGTAATTTTGTTACACAAAATCTTGTGGGCGAAAATTATGCCTGTCTTTTAAAAAAATGTGCCGTTGGTATTTGAAGGCAGAGCTCTGGTACCTTGGGCCTCAGAGGAATTCAGCCTGCTGATGTCAGAATTAATGAAGAATATGGAAACATAAGTGTAGGATGGATGGAGGGGAAAGTGCATTAAAGATTAATGACATTAGACTAGTGGGAGAGACACATTTTCTGGTGATCAAAGACTCTGAGGCTTTCATCTGCAAGTGCCTGGAAGAATGCTGAACATCTTGGAATTTGTCATATCGCCTTTGGTTACATTCAGGCTGCTATTCCACAAGGTGCTCCAAGGAAAATCCTCCATCCTCCGGCTCTGATCTGTTCATTCATTCGATAAATATCTTTTGAGCTCCTACTCTGTGCCAGGCATTGATGAAAAAACTGAGGACAGCGATGTGCCAAAGCATTCACATTCCCTTCTCTCATGGAGATTACAATGTAGCAAAACGGACACGTTTTCTTAAATAATAGAATAAGCATACATTTACATTCTTAAGTAATTATTATTTTTTTTGTGTGATGTTATATACTAGGATAACAAGAAATCCTCCAGTTTCAAAATACCCCAAACTGGATGAAATCTAATAAGGAACATTTCAAAAGTGGAGCTGAGCCCCTCTAAAAGTCAGAGAGTCTTCGGAGGTGAGAAAAAAAAAAAGAAAAAACTGAAAACCAAAGAGGAGAGTGCGGGCTAAAGTTCAGGTTGCCTTTTCTGTGGAGCAAGGGGGAGAAATTCTCACAGGTAAAGCAAAAAAGGGAACAGTTGACTGTATGTGAGAGTTAGCAGACCCACTGAACAGTTGAATTTAAGTCCCTAAACTAAGGAAATGTTCCAAAGGAAAGACAATTTTGCTCTTTAGGCCAAATAATCCGGCCTAAAGTGGGTCAGGCATTCGCTTTGGAAGCTTCCCTGCAGACACCATGCTTGGAGCGGACTCTGAGGACGTGTGGGACTGGTGTAGTGGGGCCGGAGTGGGCAGTGCCAGCGGAAGGTAGGGTCTGGGCGGGAGGGCCCAGGGGATGTTAGAAGAACTGAATTGCTCATATGTCTGGAGTTGGGGGAGAGAGATGGGGAGGGAGGGAGATACTGTGCAATGTGAGACTTGAAAGCCAAGCTAATAAAGGCCCAATTTCAACGGGGGTAGGAATTTCACCTATATCTGAAAAGCAATGGGCAACTGTTATTAAGGGTTTTAAGCAGGGTGGCAACATCTGAATTGCTATTTTAATGTCTCCCGCTTGCTAGTTTTTACAGTAGGGACCACAGCAGGGTTAGAGTGGAAGATGGTCCCGGCGAGAGAATGCCGTGAACAGAACATCGTGGAAAGCAAGGAGGGAGACGGCCCCCAGGGAAGGATGCAGCACTTTGTTCAATTTTTCAGTTATAATTCTGGTGTTGAAAAGGAGTGGATAAAATACTTCAACATGAGCCAAACATCTGCACTGTACATGTGCTTTGATTTTCTGGATGAAACATTTAAAAATAAAACATGAAATCCAGAACACCAAAACAAACCATCACCACCACCACCACCACCAAAAATTTGATTTTAAGGAATTAAGAAGAAAAAGCCAACTGCATGGACTGTAGAGAAGTGGATATAGAATGTAGCTGCCAATCTATTTCAGGGTCAATGCATGGCCGACTTCTTCCACTTCCTCCGCCCTGCCCTGCCCTCTCACCGTCGCACCTGCGTGTACCGTTTTTCCTCTGGCTCAGTCTCTTCCCCTAATGAAGCTCCTGCCCCTCCTTCCTTCTGTGTCTTCATTTGGCTATTTTTACTTCTTTTGAATGTTTATAATAATAACAAAAACCAACATCATTTATTAATAAAAACTAACACAAAGCATAGACTCGTGGATATGCCAAGCAATTCCAGGTGGACAATTTTTAGTTTTTACAACAAACCTGTGAGGTAGGTGCTCACATCCTCATTTACAAATAAGAAAACTGAGAGTCAAGTAAGACAAATTCATTGGTCAAAGGACACACAGTTAATAATGGTAAAGCCATGATTTAAACCCAGGTAGCACATTAAAAAAAAAAGATTAGTTCTTGCTATGAACATCCATAGACCTATATACTTGTGCATTTTAAACTTCGAATATGTATATTACCTAGAGATTTTGTTAAAATGCAGATTTTGATTTTGTGTGCCTGGAATGGGGCCCGACTTTGCATTTTTAACAAGCTCCTGTGTTGAAGTTGCTGGTCCATGGACCCCTGTTTGAGAATTATTAGTGTATGATAGGCCTTCAGTGAATATTTATTGAATGTAATAATTTAAGAGAAGAAATGCTAACATACGTATGTTAGTGATTTCTTTCTTTGGAGATCTTACTGTTGCTTTGCACTTATGGTTGTCTGAGTAGTAATTTTTCAGTTAAATATTGATTGAGTACCTGTTATGGATGGGGAAAATCAACCGTGGAAGGTGCAGAGATGAGTGAGGTATGATCTCCTTTCTGGGCTGGAAGCCGGAGGTGGCATCGTCAGGGGGGCAAGGCCTGTGGCTTGGCGGTGGGTGGGCTGCTTTCCCGACCACTAGTCGTCACGACAGGATCTGCCGGTGCCAGTCTCTCTGCTAATTGTTTTACATGCACTGTATCATTTGTTCCTTTAACATCCCTACAGTCTAGATACTATTGTTTTCCCCCATTTACTCATGCGGAAATTATGGCAGACAGCAGTTAACTAGCTTGCCTGGATACACAGCAAGGATGACATTTGAGTCAAAGTGTTTCTAATTCGAGAGTCCCATTTCTTAACCATTATGCTCTTTTGCCAATCTGGAACCGTGAAGTGGATAATGATGAGAAGGTAGAAATTGGAAGGAGCAGGCATAGAGAGTTGCTTTGTTTGTTTTTAATTTTGAGAAATACAGAAAGTATAAAATAGAGAAAATTATGTAACAAACAGTGGGTTATTCACATTGATAAAGACTTACTTTTTGTCCATATTGTTTCATATTTTTAATGTAAAAGAAACAAAACAGATCATGTTGACATTCCCTTTATCCCTCTTGATTCACATTTTCTCTCCTTCCCTTTCCTGGGTTGTGGTTGTGCACTTCCAGGTCATGCTTTTCTTTTTCTGGAAAATATTTTTTCTATATTCCAGAAAATGTTTTTCTATTTCATTATGTTGTATATTATATATATGCAACACAACATATGTATTCTGTTTGAATGTTAAAAATATTCAGAAATTGCATGCTATATGTAACATTCTACAACTGATCTTTTTCTCTTGGCATTATGTTTTTGATGTCTGTCTCTGTTGAATCACATGGGTACAGCTTTTCATTTTAAATTCTACTATATTCCATCTTAATTATCTATTCTATTGATGGATGTGTAGCTTGTTTATAATACAATTTCATACACGCTAATGTAAGCATTCTTGAGCAGTCTTCTGCTACACAAGTGCAAGAATCTCCCTATAGTACATATGTAGAAATGGAATTGTTGAATTATAGATTGTTCTTTTAAAAAATATTGATATATTGCCGAACTGTTTTCCAAAGTGGTTACAGCAACTCACTTCCTTCCAGAAGCATATACTATATTGCTGTCAACACTTTGTGAAGTCACACATTGTTCCCTCCAATTGGGGAGTATGAAATGGTACCCCATTGCTAATTCAATTTGCAATACTTTGGTTGCTAGTTGAAGTTGAGTTTTTTTTTTTTTAGCGGGGGCACTATTGGGTTTCTACTTTGCCTTTTGTATCTTCGGTTCATTTTTTTCTAACTCATTTGTAGCAGTTTTTGTGAGTTCTTAATACTGTACTTAATACGTAATCCTATTTGTGGTGCATTACAAATAGCTGTTTGTATTCTCTTGCCTGTTTATACTATCATATGTTATCCGTAAGTTGATGCTTAACATTTGGGAAAATTATGTTTTTTTCTTTTGTGACTTGTACTTTTCATTTATGAAGGCCTTCTTTGGAGAGAGGCAGCATGGCAGAACAGGTAGGAGCTTTGTCTCTACAGCTAAGCTGCCTGAGATGGGAGCTGAGCTGCCGCCTGTCTGATCCGATCCTATCCCATCCCATCTCATTCTATCTGTCTTATCTTATCACATTGCATTGGTGAAGCCCTTCAGTAAAATGTTCAACAGTAGAGGTGGTGAATCATTTCAAGAGAGTAGTCATACTATATGTGTGTGGGTAGTAGACTTAGGTCAGAAATACTGAAAACTATTTTAGGTCCATCCTTAATTTGCTATTATATTTGATTTCGCATGTATTTTACTTGTCATTTTATTTGTTGAGATCCCTCACTAGACTAATGAGGATAATGCCCATATCAATATACTTGACCAGTGTAGTTCCAAAACTCTAAAATAGTATCTGACATATCATAGGTAGATATTTATTGAATGATTGGATTAATGATCTCACTTTACCTCTTTGTTCAATGATATCTGTAAAATTGGGTCAGTGGAATTTGCTCCATCCCCCTCAATGAGTTGGGAAAATTAAATCAGATGATGTGTTCTGAAAAGCCACCCACAGTTTATAATGACCACAGGTCATAGCGAACAGCAGTAGGAAAGGAAGCACAAGTAGGAGGTGCATTTTTCTGTCTTCCCCCCCAAACTCCCAACAGAATGTAAATTTCATGGGAATAGGGATTGTTCTCTGACTCGTTTATGGCTGTGACCCAAGTGCCTGGAATATTGCCCAAAATGCAGATATTTACTAGGTAAATGAAATAGAGTAGAAGTTAATCAAGGTCTTTATTTGACTTGGAGAAAAATAAAGGACAAATTGAAGTTGAATTCAAGGATCTGATATGAGATCATATATATGAATGAGGGTGTATATGAGAAGAGTGGAGAAGAAGAAAGCAGAAGAAAAAATGAAAAACTGTAAGGGAAAACGAAGGAGACATTGCCCAGGATTTTTAAAAAATCCTAGACTGAAAAGGTCAATTTGAGGTTTGGGGTTGTCTTCATAACTGAATAGGATCGATTCAATGACCAATCTGATTGCCTAAAACTGGTCATTAAAATGGTATAAGGGAACCACAATTTAACTGTAAATGCTTGATTTAGTATTTGTAAGTCTATGAAGAGAGATGAGAGACAAGAGTCTGCAGACCTCTGCCCTTTTGCATTCTATGGAAGTACTTTAAGAGTTGGACAGTTGCCTGTGCTCTGAAAACAAAAATAATGTATCCTGAAGAATTTTGAATTTATACTTGGGTTTCATCCATTCTAATAGTCTCTGTATTCTCATAAAGGTAGTTTTAGTAGGCATCCGTTGTTTTTGCTTTTCTTGCATTTATTCCCCACCCCCTTTTTTGTGCTGACCACTTCCCAATTTGTTTTGAGGAACAGCTTCCTAGTTAGTCTCAGCCATTTGATTTGTGTGAGGGTGGACTGCTCTTCCGTCTCTAGGAGTGGCCATGTGACTCAGGCCAGGGCAATTAACATAGACCTTCTCCTTGGTTAAAATACTTGGCTCAAGGATGGGCACAAGGTTCAAAATAGGCAAAGATTCTCAATCTTTGGACTTTTGGTCTAACCGTTTTGAAAGAGAAGTCATCCTTCAACTAGAGTTGCTGCATTGACTGTTACCAAAGAAGAGAACCTGCCCAAGAGAAGCCAACCCAAAGGAAATGAAGCTAATAAGGAAAAACTGAGTCCTGATGATAATATTTGCGTACCCGACTCCTTTCTTGCTTAAAGTTCTTCTACCCTATCCATTTCAATTTGGTCAGCCACTAAATTCTCTATTCCATTTAATTTGAATGGAAGTTCACTTGCAATCCAAAAGGGTCATGATTAGTACACTTTGATTTTTTTAACGTTTCAATGAAATTCATTCTTGAGAGCAAAGCCCTTATACCTAGGCTGATGAAAGTCAGGAATGTATGTCATACACCTTACTTCTATGTAATTAGTTACTGAAAACACATCTTTGGAACCTTAAACTCTCATCGGTGTTTGCACATCTATAGCTAGAGGTGGTTGAATTCGATGATCTCAAATTACTTCCAGGTCAAACGTGCAAAATTTTGAGACAGCATTTTTTTGCAATGATCTCATGATTGCTCTTGTATTTCCCAGCAGCTCCTGATGAGGAGACTAACTCTTCCCAAGTTTCAGAGTATATCCTGCCATTCATCCCATTTTCTTATTTCTGTTTATGTTTCCTCATGCCCCAATAACACAAGGAGGCACTGCAGCTGTGATAATATAGAGGAAAATAGCTACTATTTTGAATTCTCACAATACAAGGTATTTCACATAAGCCATTTTACTTAATCTTCCTAAAAACCCAATGAAGCAAGAATTAATATGCAATATGTAATCACTGATTCAACATGACAGTCTTGGGTTTACTTAGTTTAACCTCATCTCACCTATCCCCAAGCACAGATAGGAAAACTTTGTCATCACCCTAATTAGTGTCTAGAGTTTCATTATCGTTTGAGGGGCTTACAGGTCCCCTGAGAAGTTGTGTATTCATGGACCAATGAAATGAGATCTACCAAGTGTTTTTCCATAAATAGGCACTACTCCTGCAGGGTGTTTATAGGGGATATGCTGTTCTTTTGACTTTCCAATGAAGATCAACTGGAAGGTTCTTCCTTTAGTGATGGCTAGGCAGTTAGTAATAAGGGTGATCATTTACCTCCCACATGACCTACTGGTATATGTGAACAGTGCCACCACAAGTGATCCTTCCATGAGTTTGCCACCTGGCTCTTTCTGGGTAGGGTGGTCTTTCATCTTTTAAGGCAGTTGTCTCTAGTATCAGATTCTAACATCCCAGAGGTTTTTTTTTTTAAGTCATTCTTCCACTTTCCTTTGATCTCTCTGCTGCCCCTCCCTCACCTCCTCCTCCTCCTTTTTGCAAATTCTTTTCTTCTTTTCATTTACAGTTGACAGGAAGGATTCATTAAACCCATAGCTCAAATGATTAGCAACCAAAAAAATTAAGCTTGAAACCATGCTAGGAAGTGAAGGGAAATTCTGAGAATTAATTTTACGAATTCATAAAAAAAAAATAAAAAGGAGTTAATTCCCTTCATTAAAACATTTTAAATGTTAATATTCTAAAATCGTTTCAATCCTCATTTTATAGGTTAGGAAACTGAGGCTCAAAGAATTTAAATAAAGAGTCAAAGGTCACAGAGTTAAGAAGCCATAGAGCTTTGAGTCAAATCCAGATGGGACAGAGTATAAAACCTTGTTATTATCCATTGAGCCCAAAGGATGTGGGCAGGATCTGACCCATGATGCATTCTTAGAAAAATGATCCTAGAAAAATGTCATAGATAGTGGCTTTTAGGAACAAAAAAAAAGTATACACCATTAGGTATGTCAGATTCTCTTTTCTACAGGTTATTATGAGAATAAGCCCTCCAAAATTTAGAAGTCCATGTGAATTTCTAAATGTATAACCTTATAATAGTCCTTGAAAATGAACATTTTTTCTGAAATTCATAGTTTGTAGACAAACTTCTAGTCATTTGTTTTGCTTTAAGTTTAAAAAGAACTTTGACATAATCTATATGTAACTTTACCTATTAAATGTTCATAGCCATATTTATTTACAAGCCATTCACAGCTTTCTTTCTCAGTATCCAGTGAATTAAAGTCAAATATTTTAAATAATTTTGGTCATTATATAATAGTTATGAACATAGTACTTTGCTATTCTACAGAAAATGGAAACTATTCTTTTCATATAAACAGTTATTGGCTTTTTTACAGTTCACCTGAAAATTTTTGATGTATAAAAAGTTTCTTCTCATCAGTTTTGATAAATCCTCTTGCTTCATTTCTTGTATACAGGAAATGAAAAGGTGAGTAGTTAATATTATAAGAGAATGTGGCCACGTTCAAAATAGAACAGGTAATTCTACAAGTTAATTTATACAGGAATGACTTATAAACGTGGTAGTGAAATGTGTTTTTGAATAACAATTTGAAGCTTCAGAAACTGAATATCACTTTGCACAAAAAGTTAAACTTTCAAATAAGGGAATGCCTGAAGTCAACTTGTTGCCTTATAACTGCATGTCTTCTCTAACTGTAGTAAATTTTCACTTGTAAGTTCCTGGTATTTCTTCTGTTGTACATTTTCATTCATAGCCTGAGAATTAAACTACTGGATATACAGACATACAAATGTTTTACACTGCAGGGTGATGTAGACAATATGTCAATTGCTCTATATTGGATAATGTTGAACATGATATGTCAATTGCTGGACTCCAGGTAATGTCAAAAATGCTTTTCCATGTTCTTTACATAGTGAGAAGGGTTTGTTTGTTTGGGTTTCTTTTGGTTTTTTATTTTTTGGCCCATCACGAAAGACTCTCTAGAGTATTGTGGTGATATCAAAGTTGGAAAGGTTAGCTGATAAGTGAAAAATGTCAAAATGAAAATCCAACAGGATAAGCTAGAACAGTGGAGAATTTCCTTAAAATTAGTTCTAACAACAATAAAAGTTCAGAGGACATCAAAAATCCAACATTGATATCAATATGACATGGATTAGAATCTACTTACGAAGTCTTTATGGTTTTCTAGATACAAGATCATATCATCAGCAAACAAGGACTCCTAGAATTGATAAGTAAGTTTATCAAAGTCTCGGGTTACAAAATCAGTGTACACAAATCAATAGCATTTCTATATATTAATAACAGTCAAGCTGAGAGTCAAATCAAGGACTCAATATCATTTATAATAGCTATAAAGAAAATAAAATTCCTAGGAATATACTTAACCAAGGAGGTGGAAGACCTCTACAAGGAGAAATATAAAACACCAGTGAAAGAAATCATTGATGACACAAACAAATGGAAAAACATCCCATGCTCATGGATTGGTAGAATCAACATTGTTAAAATGTCCATACTGCCCAAAGTGATCTACAAATTCAATTCAATCCCCATCAAAATACCAACATCATATTTCACCAATCTAGGAAAAATAATTCTAAGCTTCATTTGGAATCAAAAAAGAGACCAAATAGCCAAAGCAATCTTAAGCAAAAAGGACAAATCTGGAGGCATCACATTACTTGACTTCAAATTATACTACAAGGCTATAGTAAGCAAAACAGCATGGTACCAGTATAAAAGTAGAGACATATACCAATAGAACAGAATAGAGAACCCAGAAATAAAACCACATAGCTACAACCAACTGATCTTCAACAAAGCAAACAACATACACTGGGAAAAGGAAGCTCTATTCAATAAGCAGTGCTGAGAAAGTTGGATAGCCACATGTAGAATTAAGCAGGACACTTATCTCTTACCATATACAAAAATTAATTCAAGAAATGTAAAAGATTTAAATATAAGGCATGAAACCATAAAAATTCTAGAAGAAAACATAGGTAAAACTCTTCTAGACATCAGCCTACACAAAGGCCATAAATTCTTCTACGCAAAGAATTTATGACTAAGACCCCAAAGACAAATACAGCAGCAACAAAAATAAATACATGGGATTTGATTAAATTAAAAAGCCTCTGCACAGCAAAGGAAATAATCGATAGAGTAAATAGACAACCTACAGAATGGGAGAAAATATTCACAAACTATACATCTGACAAAGGGCTAATATCCAAAATCTACAAATAATTCAAGCAAATCAACAAGAAAAACAACTCCATCAGAAAGTAATCAAAAGACATGAACAGAAGTTCTTCTAAAGAAAATATATAACTGGCAAAAAACACATGAAAAAATGCTCAATATCACTAATCGTCAGAGAAATGCAAATTAAAACCATAATGATATGTCACCTTACCCCTGTCAGAATGACTATTACTAAAATGTAAAAAAACCATAGAAGCTGGTGTAGATGCAGAGAAAAAGGAATGCTTACTCACTGTTGGTGGGACTGCAAATTAGTCCCACCTCTCTGGAAAATGGTGTGGAGTTTCCTCAAAGAAATAAAGGTAAGCTTACCATTCAATCCAGCAATCCCACTACTGGGTATCTACTCAAAGGAAAGGAAGACAATTTATAAAAAAGACACATGCACTTGAATGTTTATCACAGCACACTTCACAATTGCAAATATATGGAATCAACCTAAGTGCCCATCAATTCATGAGTGGATTAAAAATGTGGTATATATATATATATATACTATGGAGTACTACTGAGCCATAAAAAGGAATGAAATAATGTCTTTTGCAACAACTTGGATGTAACTGGAAATCATTATCCTAAGTGAAGTATCTCAGGAATAGAAAAACAAATGCCATATGTTCTTACTAATAAGTGGTAGCCAAGCAATGTGTGTGCACGGCACAAAGAGAAACCAAGAAGAGGGAAGGGTGGAAGAGGGGTGAGTAATAAAAACTTACCTATTGGGTACAATGAACATTATTCTGATGACAGGCACATTAAAAGCCCTGACTTCAGCATTATACAATGTATCCATGAAACAAAAACATTCGTACCCCCTTAATATTGTGAAATATAAAAAGGAAAAAAAATACTTGTGAGGGGAAAAGAATAGAGGTCTTAGATGACAACAAGCACTGCTTATACTAATATTATATAATGTAGGTGTTTAAATAAAGGATGTGACCTTAGGTACAGGCCTTGAGCCATTCCATATATTATCAGGTTATATCTAGAATATGGACCCCTTTCACCACAGACAAGAGAAATCTAAAATTCTGGGATGGCTTTTTCTAATGAGGACCTAAAGATGTTGTTCAGAGATGTGAAGACCAGGTTTTCTCTTCATATGGTCCATTGATACTTCAAACTCAACATGTCATAAATAGGATCAAACATCATTCTATCTCCTGTTTGCTTCTTCTTTGGTATTTTTTTCTTGATACAGGGAAGTAGCCCTGTTAGGAACAAAAGAGATAATGTGCCACTTAGCTATGAGCTTGGCCCATAGTGCGCTCTCTATAAATGGTGGCTTAGAGTTATAATGATTACTGTATATCACTTCATTTAGTCCTTCTAAGAACTTTATGAGGTAAGTATTACTTGCATTTTTAGATGATAAAACTCAGGGTGACAGAAGTTAGGTGGTTGAATCAGGGCAACAGTTTGTAGGCTGCAGAGTAGGAAGCAAGCTGAGGTCTGACTCACCTCAGAGAAAGCTTAGACTGTTAGCCAATGGTCTCTGCTGCCTCTCCAGAAGGTCAAATATGATTGGATAATGACAATGCAGTGGGAAGAGGAGGTTGTAATTTCCACAACCCTTTCAACTTGTTCTGAAAGGCTTGCTACTTTACTGTGGGTCTTTAAAGCTTCCAGCACCTTTCCTTTGTACTTTAAATGTCTTCTCAGCTGCAGAGAGAGGGAACTGCATTAGCTATTAAATTGGATACATGGTCATATACTATTTTCTAACTGAACTTTTTAATACTTTAAAGACTTGAAGTACAGGTTAATGGTGTTTTAGCTGTCACTGGAATTAAAAGTCGAGTGCCATTGTGTTCTGGGTTTTGTCCCCCCTTCAGCTGATATTTAGAGAAGTAATTATTCTACTTGAGTCTTGCAGGATGTGTGCACCATGAAACAAACAATAGAGAAAGACCTCTTGAGGTGTTCCATGGATTATTTATTTCCCCCTAATAGTCCTCACTGAGAACAACTCACTGCCTGCATTTTTGATCCACTATAACTTTGTCCTTAACAGAAAGGTAAAGGGACCTCAGATCTACCTCTTCCAAATTTATATCATCAATAAATCACACAGTAAACAACAACAATAAAAAAATCTTTTCGTTCTTACAGTTGCCAACACAAGGGAGCAAAAACAGAGGTAGCTATTGCCAAGTACTGATTAAACACACTCAAAGCGATTGTTCTTCAAAGAGACTCATGTATGGACTGAGCAGACTCAGTTTCCTAGTGAGAAATTTGCATCCTTCCACATCTCCTCCTTTGACCATACCGAGCTTTAGACATTTTCTCTCTGCTTACATTTCACAAGCACTTATGGCTTGCATTTTACCAAGTGATGATTTGCTGGTTGCTGGCTTCATCTCCCAGTTAGGGCAGCATGTCTGCTTGCTTTCTTCCGTTTTCCCACACGTGTTGAGGTGTCGTTATGTGCTAGGTTCCATGCAGGGCAGTGGGGATGAATAAGGCAGGCACAGCTCCTGGCCTTGAGATGCAGACTGGCAAGTTTTCCATCTTCTGTATGATTCTCCTGGTTTGAGGCACTCGGGAGATGTGTAATAGATACTTATTAACTTGTCATGCCTAAGAATGAGCCAAGAAGGTGATGAAGCCCTGATTTTGTCTCAATCATAACCATGGGACGCTTTCTGAATTGACCCCATCTGTGGCGTATGGAACAGCAGCAGCAGCAGTTGTCATTTACTGTAGGGCAGAAACCTTTGCAGTGTGCTGGGAGCCCTGAAACAGACAGGTAAGAAATGGGTGAAGGGAACTGATTTATACAAAAGGAAGAAGGTGTGGGGTTTAGGGGTACTGGAAACAGTGTGCTGCATCAAAAGGTACCCAAATTCAGATGGCTGGAAACAGACACACATAAAAGGGTGCACAGACCTGTAGGCTGCTAATTCATGAGCTCTGATTATTGAGAAACTGAGGCAGGTTCAGAACATCGAAAATGTCAGGGGTTCAATCATATCTTATGAGCAACAGTTGGTGTTGGATAGTTTATCCTAGGGTAAGAGAGAACTCAAATGGAAGATAACATTTCTTCAGGAATCTGAAAGACTGACCAGAGGGGAATAGGACTTACTCAGTGTCTGGCATTCAGAGAGAGAGAGAGAGGGAGAGAGATTTTACTTGAATACATTTGCTTGAGTGTTTTTGAATGAATTCTGACAAATAATGAGTTCCTGTCATTGAAGGTGTTTAAGGAGCTTACAGCTGGCGTGTTGGAGAGGGGCTGGATTTAAGGATGTTGATGGTCTTTTACCAGTTTTGTTATTTCATGATTTCTTGAAGACCAAGGTGCAGAGAGACATTCTGGTGCATGAATATATATGAGCATCTTTTCCCAAACAGTTCCTTGCAGATGGAGTAGACAGGCTATTTGTCCACTATGCCAATGTGCCCGGGAACTGGATATACACTGAATGGAGGTAGAGATGTCTTCATTCTCAGGGATCTGTCAAATCCCAAACTTGAAACACATAGGCCATTAACATAACATTACAGGCTTCTTCTCTATCAGGAATCGGCATTGATGGTATTTAGAACAATAAACATTCCTTCTATAAATAAATAAATAATCACTCTACAGTCTAGACAATGGAGAAATAGTTGGGTCATCTGTCCAATGAATTAATTATCTATCATTGCATAATCAATTACCCCAAAATATAGGGGCTTAACGCAATAACAATCATTTATTGTCCCATGGCTTCTGTGGATCTGGAATCCAGGAGTGGCTTAGCTGGGCAGTTGTGAATCAGGGTGTCTCATGAGTTCATAATTAAGATGTTGATGTTGGTCTTAAAAATTAAAAAAAAAAAAATGATGTCGGTGTCAGGGCTGCAGCCATCGATAGGCCTAATGGGGCCTGGTGGATCTATGTCCATAGTGGCTCACTTGTGTGACTGGCAAGATGGTGCTGGCTATAGGTGAGAAGCCTCAGTTCCTCCCCACTTGGCCTTCTCCAGAGAACTACTTGAGATCCTCATAGCATGGCTTTCTCCAGTGTGACTGATCCATGAGAGAGTCAGAAGCCACAATGTCTTTTCCTTGACCTCAGGAGTCATACTTCTTAATCTTTGCAATATTCTATTGGTTTCACAGGCCAATCCTATTCACTGTGGGAAAGGACTACACGAGGGCATAAATACCCAGAAGCCAGAATCATCAAGGACTGTCTTGGACGTTGGCCACCACATCTGATCAGCCCTACCCTTGTGGATTTATTTCTCAAATATTCCTCCAAGTGTGAAATATCCCAATCCAAGAGAGCTTTGGTATAGTTCTATATTTTAGCAGGTTTTTCCCTTTTGGACTTTCTTATTTTGAAGTCACTCTTTATACAAGTGATTTTGAAGGACAAAATGATAACATTTCATCCTGGATCTCTTACAGTGCAATTCCTCACAAAACCTTTTGTATCTAACTACCAAAGGGCATGTGGATTGGGAAAAAAAACCCTCTAAGACCAGATCTTGTGCAATCTAATATTATCAGTCCATTGACATTTCTAACTAAGGGTTAAAAATTTTCAGTTCTCATAATTTCTGGTATGTAACGAATCCATAATATAATGCATGGAAATTCATGTTGTCCTTCATTGGTTGCTAGTATTTAATCTACTGCTCAACTGCTGACCAAGTCTACTATTTTCTCAGGAAAAGAGCCATAAAAAGATTTTATTGAGTCCATCCCATCAGCATTTTGATGGGTTTACTAAACCTATCAGAGAATTGTGGTGTCAGCATACATCACTTTAAAAAAAAGGGCACTTGGATGAGGTATTTTTGTTTTCCTAGTTACATTTTGCAGTACTGTCAGTTGCTGATTTTTTTTCCCCTTTCTACCACAGATTGTTATAGTATTTAACGTTTATGTGTTCTCTCTCAGTACCAACTGGGGCCGTGGCCAAAATTCTGATTGAGAGTGGGTGGTAGGGTTGGAAACTATATATATGATGGCTGAACAGCTGGGATAATTTATGTTTTTTGAGGCAATAATCATGAATAATGCAAATCTAGCTATTAAAATAGAATGAAGGGATGACATCTTACTGGGTGGGAATTTTAAGGTGAAGTTATAGCTTTAGAGTTATAATAACATTACCTATGTCTAGGTGTCAACATTATTACTCACCGTGCACTCAGTTTGAGGATAAAAACTTAACATCTTTAATTTAACCTCTGAAGAACAGATGACAGGATATTCTTCTGGTGCTGTTCTTCTTCTCTAAGGAGTCTTCCCCTCTCTGGCCCCCTACACTAGGTCAGGTGGCCCCCTGAGTGCTTCTATAGCCCCTGTGTGTCTCCATTGGTGGCAATTGTTATGACTCATTGACTCCTTAGTATCTCCCACAAGAAGGCTAACTCTGTGTGGCAGGGACTACATTTTCCTTGATCACTATTGAATTCCCAGCGCTGAGCATGTTGTAGGCATGTTGGTCAGTAGGCTTTCAGCAGCGCATGAGGGAAATGCAACTCAAATAGGCTTAATAATGAAAGATAATTTATTGCTCAATATAACTGAAAAGTCTCTTATGGATGGTTTCAGGCATGACTGGATCTAAATACTCAAAAGTGTATGTCATCTCCATCTCGTGAACCGTTTTTACTCAGTGCTGGTATTAATTTCAGAAAATTTCTTCCTTTTGGGCATCGATATGGCCCCCAGAAAGCCCCAGGCTTAGTGGGAGGCGAGTTTCTCTTCCTCAAGTGGTTTCAACAAAAGTCCCAGGCACTAAGACATTTTGCTTTGATGAGACTGTCCCAGGGTAACACATTATCCTGAGCCATTCACTGTCACTGAAGGGACAGAAATATAGTAGTTGACATGAGCTGTCTTCAAAGGCTCTGCCAAGGACGTGGAACTTGAAGAGTTTTAACTAATAGCTTGTCTTAGGTAAGAGGAAAAGAGGGAAAGGCATTCTGGCCAGGTCAGCCAAAGGGGGAGCAAAGACAAAGGATCATGGCATATGGAGAAGCTAAAGACGCAAGTAACTGGTAGAAATAAACTTCGAACCCAGCTTTCTGAACGTGAATAACACTTAACCTGCCATCATGCCACATTGCTCTCTTATCAGCACTATCTTGTAAATGTTATTTTATGCTATTCTTTATACCTTTATATACTTAAGGCAACTTCAGACACTGAGTAGGGTGAGACATCTCCAAGCCGTCTGGAGAAAGCAGAAGGAGTTGATGTTTTTAGCACTCCACATATTGGTTGAGCAGATTTTACCCACCTGGGTGATAAAGTTAGGTACAACTCTAAAGTGGCTAAAGCAACGAAAGAAGGATGCCAAGTGAAGCAGTGTGATTTCTGAAAATAGAAAGAAGATATATTAATCTACAAAGACAATGATTTTCCTGAAATATATCTCAAAGCAGAAATTAACTGAGGGCCCTTACACAGAGAATTCTGAGACAAAGTGGTATGCTATTGCTCAATCCATAGCTGTTCAAAGAGTCAAATGTTATTGGTTCATTGGTTATACATAGTGTCCACAATAGAGTCAGTGGCAGACACTTCACACTTCACTTGCATTAATTGTTCAAGTCGAAACCCCTCACCTCCATAGTTGCTGATGTCCTGTCTCTCTTCCCTAAAACTCACCCACATAATGTTCATGTATGTTCAAAAGCAGAGCACCTGACATCTCAGACATATAAAATATTACATGATGCTAATGTGTTTACAAAGAGCACTTCAGTGTCTCTGCACTTAGGTCATCCCTGTTGAAATTTAAATGCATGCAAAATATCAGCAAATAGTTCACAATATGATGTATTATTCATTGCCACTAAGATTTACACAGGAGGCCTTACTATGTGTTAGACCCTGGTGCCAAGCAGTTTATAAGCGAAACTGAATTTAAGTGACCAGTATTTGTATAGATTAATAGTGGTCTGGATAGAGTGGAGGCAATTTATTTAGCTTCTTCTTTGGAATGATTCACATTAGGAGCAAGGTTATTACTTCGTTATCTCCCTCTTGAATTAAAACAAGTGGCCAGGACATTGTGATGTGTTTCCTTCCCCAGACCCATATCATTCAAGGTCTGTCTCCAACTGTGAGCAAGGTGGCTGTGAGTTTCTGTCCCAGCCAGATGTTTCAGGCCACACTCAGAGGCAGACAAATGTGTCCAGTGGAGCAGTCACCATTTGTACCAGTGACCTTGTCTCTGGCAGATCAAAATAGCCTCGCTGAGCAGGTGGGAAATGCCCAGCTGTTCTCCTAGAGAGTAGGGGCCCTCTCTTAACACAATGGTTTAAAAAACCAGCAACTACATTCTGCTCACATTTTAGTTGCAAGATGAAAAACCAAATTTTCAAAGTCTCTAAATCATAAATATTTAGGAAATAAGTGATAAGTGAATTCTCTAATGAGACCAAAACCTAGCCAAACTTGGGACACTGGGTTTCCTCTTAGTGAATAATTTCTTATGCTAAAACACAAGTTCCCATTTTCCAACTGCCTAGGAGACTTCAGGGCCATAACCATCCCTAAATTGTGTCTTTGTGCATTAACTGCAATAACGTACTATGGTAGAAGTTTTGTCTTAATGTTGTCATTGTAGCAGCAATTGAAATAATTTTCATCGTCCTATTTGGTCAGATGTATTTCTGGTATTATGCTCTGTAAATGCTAGACCTTTGTGTATAGAGAGATGGTGTGCTAATGTTCATCAAACAAAAGAAGTTAAATAAAGCCCCTAGAATTACCAATCAGGGATTCTTACCTAGAAACATCATGATCCACTTCTATGACTTGGCTTGCTCCACAGAAAGGGAAAATCACTTCTGGCCAGCTGTTGCTTCTGCGGCATCTTGGCTGTCTCTATCGGTAGGAAATGCTTTTCCTTCCCTCAGGCAGAAAAGAATTTGGAATTTGGGGAAGCACTGAAGAAAAGGTCAAGTTTGGCTGGAAAGGGCATATGAAATAACTGGGGATGCTACTTTTGCTCTTAGGCAGTACTGGCTATTTTATTCTAGAAAGCAACTATAAAAAAATCTCTGAAGTTTACATAGAAGTCTTGATCTTTATTATTCAAAAACTCAGAGTTTAAGCTGTGCAGTGGCAACCTCAAAGGTCTGATGTGACTAAAAAGGAAACAGTCAACCCGTATTCATCATCTTGAGCATTTGTGATGGTCTCATTGTGTATTTCCTTCTCAATATCAGGACACAAATGTCATCTAATTTGTGTGCTTTAGTAGACAGTTTTATTGTAGTGCAAATATCAACATGGTTAATTGAATAATTGTAACTTAGATGGAACAAAAATTATTTTAAAAAATGACTTACTCTTCAATGATTTTCATCTTCTAAACACTCACCAAACCTGACACTGGAATCTTTACCCAGCCTTGACACTTGGTATTTTCTGGGAGTAAATTAAGGAAGAGGAAAAAAAAAAAAAGGCAAAGAAAGAGAAGAGTCAGCACAGTGCAGGTTGTAAGCCAACCCTGCTTTTAGAGATGAAGCAAGGAGGATAGCGGTGACAGCATTGAAAATGATGATGTAAGGACCTCTAAAAGTTATCTCCTCCATAAAAGCAATGAGAAAACTAGCAAAAATTGTCAGAATCAACTTTCTCAGAACTTTGGAAATTAACCAAATTCTTGCAGCAATCTGGGGAGCATTTATTCAAGAAAAACAGGTGAATCTTCATAAGAAGAGTGAGCATTGTCGCATTTTAACTTGCTCTATTTTCATCTCTCTCTTTCTCTCCATCTCCACAGCAGTGTTTAAAACCAACAGAACAAGGTCATGGTGAAAACCAGCAACATGGTAGCCACTGAAGGGGGCAGAATGTGGTTGGAGCTTCTTCAAAGCCTCATTTCCAGAGAATCGTTATTAATATTATTTGACCTAGTTGGTGGTTACTGGGAAGACCCCACTTGCAAAAACTGCTTTTATTTGACCTTACATACATCTCACCAAGTGAAGAAATCCTTATTCCTAGGGATATTTCTCAAAAATATTTAGAGGCTAGTGTTCAACTTTGTGGCTGCCTAAGGCAATTGACAACAGTTAGGGCAAGTAATAGGCTAACCAAAAGACTTAAAAGGAAAAACTGAAGAATGATAATCCATAAAGGCATAAAAAAACTCCGACGTGTTTCTGAAAATCTAGAAGGTCATGCACATGTGTAGGGCTATGCACATGCCCAGTGCTGTGCTCATGTTTTGGAAAGAACTGCAAATGTCCTAAGCTCTCACCTTTGGCAGATATTGAGACTCTGTGTAAGCAAGAAGTAAAGACTAATGTCAAGTTGTCAATTGGCTGGCTGAGCGTTGAAGATATGCCCCAACATGTATACAAGAGCCACACAGCAAAGAACAGGGCACATACTGGTTTCAGGTGTTTAAGGACTAATCATTAACAACCGCTAAGCTAAAAGAGTAGATATTTCATTGACCAAACAAGACAAAGAACACAGATTTTATAGAATTAGTTCAGAAAAGTCACTAAACAAACAATAACAATAATCAGCAACAATAACAAACCTTACGGAGGGGAAATTTTGATTTTCAGAGTTTCCACACATTATTTAAAATATCCAGTTTTCAACAAAAATTATGAGACATGCAAAAGAAGCAAGAAAGTATAGCCTATACTTAGGAAAAAAGGAATCGCTAGAAACTGTCCCTGAGGAAGCCCAAACATTGGACTAAGTAGATAACAATGTTAAATCAGCTATTTCAAATACGTTCAAAATAACTAAAGGAAATATGTTTATAAGACTAAAGGGAAGTATGAGAATAATTTCTTACCAAATAGAGGCTACCAATAAAGATATAAAAATTACATATATATAAAAGAACTAAATAGAAATCCTGGCAGTGAAAAGTACAATAGCCGAAATTTAAAAATTCACTAGCAGGGCTAAACAGCACCTTAGAGATGGTGAAAGAAAGAATCACTGAACTTGAAGACAGGTGAATGGAAATTATCTAGTCTGAGGAACAGAAAGAAAAATGAACAGAGCCTTGGAAATTTGTGGGACACCCAAATGCATCAACATACACATAATGGGAACCCTGAAGGAGAGAAGAAAGCAAAAGGGGAAGAAAGAATATTTGAAGAAACGAAGGCTGAAACTTCCCAAATTTGATGAAAAACATTTATCTATACATCTAAGAAGCTCAATGAGCTCCAAGTGGGATACAGCCAAAGAGATTCAAAGCTAGACAAATCAGAATCAAATTGAAAGCCAAAAACGAAGAGAGAATCTTGAAAGTAAAAAGAGGGAAGTGACTCATCCCTTACAAAGGGTTACTCAAATGTATTAAGAGATTTCTCATCAGACACCATGGAAGTCAGAGGCAGTAGGATGGTATATTCAATGTATTCAAAGGAAAATTCAACCAATAAATCCATCAAAACTTTCTGCAAAAATGAAAGAGAAATTAAGACACCCCAAGATAAGCAAAAACCGAGACGAATGCTATATATTAATACAAAAATTAACTCAAAATGGATCAAGGACTCAAATGCAAGTGCTAAAACTATAAAATGCTTAGAAGACAACATAGCAACCAAAGGAAAAAATAGACCAAAGGACACCATCAAGAAAGTAAAATGACAGCCCCAAAAATGAAAGAAAATATTTGCATGCATGCATGCATACACAGACACAGACACACACACACACACACACACACACACACATACGCACACACACAGACACTGGATAATATACTCTACTCAGGCATACAATGAGTTAATTTTTGTATATGGTGTGAGATAGGGTCCAACTAAATTATTTTTCATGTGGATATTTGGTTGTCCCAGGGCCATTTGTTAAATAGACCCTTTTTTCCCAGTGGAATTTTCTTGGCACCCTGGTTGAAAATCAATTAACTAAACATGTATGGCTTAATTTCTGGACTCTTACTTCTATCCCATTGATTTATATGTATATCCTGTGTCATTACCAAACATTCTTGATTACTATAGCTTTTTGGTAAGTTTTGAAATTGAGCTTAGGAGGCATTTAAGATGTGGATTTGGAGGAAATGATCATCAGTTCAGCAGGTGGCTAACGTGAAGACATATTATAGTCGTCATGCTCACTGCCCCAGCTGGGGGATTTCCTAAACTGCTTGTTGCAAATTGGATCCATGTCAAACTCACATCCAGGAATGCTAGTTTCTTTGATGGAATGAACAAAGAAACAACACATGGGAGTTTGGTATTTCTGAAACTTGAATCATCCACGTATCATTGTAGCATTTTTGCTATAGGCACTTAACTCTTTTCTCAACTTTTTCTATTAGTTATTTCATTTTAAATATCTAATTATGTTAAATATCAACTCTCCATTGAGTACATCATAAGTATTATCTGCAAAATAGTGGGTTTAACGTGCTTGCAATAGTTTTTCTAACATACATTAAAATAAATATGTAATTATTAGAGATTGTCCACTGAACACCTACATGTTTTTAGGAGTCCTAAGGCATGTGAGTACCCTACTTGGGGAGACATTGCTGTTTGGAGAAAGCCTTCCTTCTTTAGGGAGTTATTTGACCAAAATTCTAGTTTCCAATATATTGGTTTTGTGATCCTTGGTGAACAGAACAAATTCACTGCCATTATCTGTAAAATGTGAGCAAAATATCTTATTCATATTGGCTATCATTTACTGAGGGCTTTCTGGAAGCCATGGTCTTGGGATGACTACCAGACATTACCTGGTCAGGTTATTCATTACCTACTGTTGTGGGCTGAATTGTGTCCCCATCCAAAACAATATTTTGAAGTCCTAATCCCCAGTACCTGTGAATGTGACCTTATTTGGAAATAGAGTCTTTTCAGATGTAGTCAAGTTGATACTGAATTAGGGTGTGCCATAAATCCAATGACTGGAGTCCTTATAAGACAAGAGAAATTTGGACACACAGACACTGGGAGAATGCCACGTGACTATGGAAGCAGAGATTGAGTGATGTGTCTAGAAGACAAGGAATGTTTGGGTTTGCTGCCAACCACCTGGACCTAGAAGAAGCAAAGAAGGGTCCTTCCCCAGAGTCTTTGGAGGGAGCATGGCCCTGTTGACACCTTGATTTCAGAATTCTAGCCACAAGAAGATAAATTTCCTTTGTTTTAAGCCACCCAATTTGTAGTAATTTGTTACAGAGCCCTAGGGAAATAATACACCTACCTTTGTTGTATTTGTCAGCTAGATGAGGGCAGGGATCTCTTATTTTGTGCATTACTAATTCCCAGATCCTGGAACAGTTTCTCACACACAGTAAATGCTTAATTCATATTTTTGTGAGTGAATGAATTAATAAGGTCTCTTAACAATTCTGAGTTATATGTTTATCACATTATGAAGAAACCAAGCATGGAAAAGTTTTTGAAACATGTTCAAGGTTACATAGCCAATAAGTAGTGAGCCAGGATTTCATCCTAGATACATCTAATTCTAAAATCCCTGCCATTTTTTTAAACCATACTCTGCCTTCTGTAAAATAGAGAGCTGGAATGAAATGGTCTCTTGAGTCCCTTGTTCTATGATAACAGACAAGCTTTGTGGAGATGGTATATTGAGTCATCACCTGCAAAAATATTTGTTGAGGTTGTAGCAAAATTGGGACCCTTCCCCAGGACAGCAAAGTAATAATAACTAGTTTTAATTTTTATTCAATAAATATTGAGTGGGCACTTATTATGTACCAGACCCCATAAGCATTTTGCTTGATGGATCCTTTCATGTACTTTTCACGATAGTCTTACCAAGTTGAAATTATTGTCATTTTCATTTTACACATGAAGAAACTGAAGCAAAGAGAAGTCACGCAACTTGCTGAATGTCCCATCTAGGAAGGAGCCAAACCTAGATTCAATCCAGAGTAGAAATCTCAATTACCAGGAAAGTGTGAGAGGTACTAGATCGTCATCATTTCTTATGATTGAGTAATATTCCATTGTAAACATATACCATACTTGACTGTATTTTTAAAATTATTATCATGAAAATATGCTGGTTTTATAATGATACCTTTTAAATACAATACAGATAATACAATCAGAGCTAATAGAAATGTTTAAAAAGTAAAACATCCTAAAATATGTTAGCTCATATAATTTTATACATTTTTTAACATGTCTCCTATACTAGCTCATAAAAGAAAATATTCTGGATTTTGGATGATTATATTGAAAAATCACAAGCTGTGTTTCCTCCACCTAGTAATTGTCTAAAACTGAAGCACAATTTGTATTTGCTAAATAAATGATATTTTATGGTTTAAAAAATTATACAAGTTTTTAAAAAGCTTTTATTAGCTCTGTGTTCATTAACTGATTAAGCAAGATATTTCACAATAAACATTAACAGGATATGAGGCAGGTTTTTTGGTTCTTATATTACATGTAGAAATTCAAAATTCTTAGTCACATGTAAAAACCCCTAAGCAAACAAAAACATCTATTTACATAAGCAGACTAACTTGAAACAGAAGGTATAAGAATTTAACATTTGCCATCCTTAAAGGCAAACATTAATACATTAGTGATTTGTGTTTGAGATTTACATTTATTGTCGTGACCTAGCTAACATTTTATGCATTTATTCACCACTTACAATGTCACAGTTCTAAGGAGAGCCTTTAGTCTAGAAGGTATTTCACACACTCCTTTGTACATTTGACTTCATGTTCAGACACCTTATACTTTAAAGGAAGACTTGTCTTAATCCACTGGAAAGAACATAGAGATTTAGGGAGCTAATTTAAGAAATACAGGACTTCCACTGGGAAGAGTTGTGTTCACAGATCAACACTAGATAAAAAATGAACTTAATGTTGACACAAAAATTTCAGTCATTTGTAGAAGAGTGTACCACAATTATTCTACTCTTAAATTTTTTCAAATAAATTAAATATGTGACATCTGTATATAACACTTTAAAAACATTAAAACATCTAAAATAGCAAAATATCACCAAATCTCAGCTCCCATTTACTTCTCATTTGGTAATCACCATCATAGCATTTCTTTCCACCAGCTATTCTCTGTCTTCTAAAAGCAAAACCATCGCAAGAATGGGCATAATTTTCAGCAACATAAAAGACATCAGATAAGCTTTATAGAAAATAAAGCATGATTTAACATGAGATATGAGACAGGCTACAATGGCAAGAGACTCTGAATAGTCTTCCTCAGGCGGTCTGAACAATGGAATAACTGTCAGTATGTGGTGTACCCATCTGGATTCAGGCTGAACTTTGTCATTGCTTGAAGATCTTTCCAATTGCATGAGCTTGTGATTGTTCATGGAGGAAAGGTTTTTGTATCATCTACAAAATTTGACCTCTGTAACTTTAGCTTTATGGAAAAAGTTAGACACACGTACTTTCCAGGCAATGATTTAAGAAGGAAAAATATTTATGAGGTACTAGATTGTGATGTCTTGCAATGTAAGGTGCAATAAAACAAATGAGTTTTTCCTTTACCTAAAAAGTATTTTTAATTGGTTCAAATAAAAAACACATAGATAAATACACATGTAAGTTAATGAGCTATTTGAAGAGTGAGTTAACATTTTAATAGCTCACAAAACAAGAAGAATCAGTGAGAATGACCTCTGAATTGAAAAAAAGGCAAGCTGAAATGTCTTCAGTAATTATTTTGGCTGCATAAAGTCTGAAGCAATGAAAGAGGTTCCAAGGTTCTTTTACAGAACCCATAGGACTCAGATATAACTTACATTCAATGATGTCTTGGAAAGAATTATGGAGAATTATTTAGATTAAAATATGAAAACTTATAATATCGTGGTCCTCGTGAACAGCCCACCTTTGTCAACTTCACGAAGCAATTAAAAAGCAAAAACTTCTTGAGTTACTCTAGTAAATTTGATAGGGTAAACCTAGTCTATGAAGAAATATTATGCTCTTTATTTATTATGTTCTTTATTTAACAGCTGGTAAATACTCGTTACATTTTTATACCAGTTAATCTTTCTTTCTTATTTCTCAGACATATGCGTGCAACGAGATGGGCCAAAGACAGTGCCAGGCTTTTCACACTGTCCCTTATTTATTAATCACACATATGAAACCCCTAAGATATTTTTGCTAGTTAAGTACAGCCGTTAGGTTGAAATCCCGGCGGTGTGACTCACTGCCACAGGGATGAAACGTAGCACACCCCAGGGACCAGGCATTTCTCCCAGCATGTTGAGGGCTTTTAGCTTTTGCTGTTTGTTCAAATATAAGCAAGTAAGTTGTGAAATTTAGCTCATATATGTCCTTGGCCAGTTTCCTTTGCCCTATACCCCTCTCAATTACTTAGAGATTCACCCCGGCTGCCTCTTCCCACTCTAGTCTGAGGGAATGCCCTTTGTTTTCCTGGCTGCCCACCAAACGTACCCAGGAAAGGCCAAAGGAAACAGCACCATTGGCCGACGTTACAAAATGGCTGTCAATCTGCCAGGAGCTCCGGCAGACTCGCAAACCCTCAGGGGGTCTCCAGGGGTGAGTTGAGTGTGGCATACAAGCCTGCAGACTTTCTGGAGCTCTCTGCTGCCTCTAGATCAATGCTGTTCTCATAAGCAGAAGGTGTAGGATAATTTCAGGTTGACTTACCTGACATATTTACAGAGCTTGCCCATGGCCTACGTATAAGAAAGGTAAAGACAATGTCCCTCCAAGAGGAGATGGGGAGGTAAGCGAATGGCTGCCCAGCCACATCAGGAAACCAACAGCCCTCAAAACCCACCAGGCTATGCCTGTCCACTAAAAACCCACTGTGCAGTATCTTTAAGTATTATAATATATTACTAACTAAAAATGGGAAATCATCGGAGGACTTTGAGAAGAAGAACTGTGTTTTTAAAAAGTTATTCTGGCTGCTCTGGGGAATAGGACTGAAGAGGACAACAATGGGAGTGAGGAGATGAGTCAGAGTCTGCTGGCATAGGGGAAACAAGATGGTGGCTTGCTTGGTTTAGCGAGCTGGCAAGTAGATTTGTCTATAAGAAACAATGTTTCATTTTAGAAGAGTTTATCTGAAGACCTTCTTTGTGGCAATAGTTATAGAGCAAAGCTGGTTATCACTTCTGCACTCCAAAAATATACAACTATGTCATCTATACAACACAGTATGCCTTTTAGTTAACCTCTCTGTTCCTCAACTTTCTCTTCCATAAATGGGCTGATAGTAGTACAAGAGGTTGTTTTGAAAATTAAAAGCATTCATATACGTAAAGCTCTTAGAATAGAGTTTTCTACATATGTATAAATAAATATGAGCTCTTAGTATTAACTTTTTATTTTCTACGTTACAGAGTGACAGATGGAAGAGCACAAATAAAAGTCTTTCATGATTTACATTAAATCATTACAGTATAATGAAAACAGAAGGATAAGAAGACATCCTTGTTTTATCTCTCCAGTAAATACTATGGTGATGAGCCAGTCCTTCTACTTGCTGACTTTGGTCTTACAGCACAGCACTATAAATGTCTCTATCCAACATAATTCGATTTAGCTTATGGCTGATTTCTGCCCACAAAGTCAAAATACAGAAAGAGTCTTTAAAGGACACAAGCAGGATTTTTTTCCTTACAGGGAGAAGTTACAGTATTTCTTCCCCTCTTTCCTTGTGTCCAAAGGGATCTCTGATGGTGCCCATGTCCCCTCCATGGCTCCAGCTCCTGCTAGGCAGCAACCCCCCACCCCAAGCACTTGTTCCCAGCAATCATGAGGCCACCTCCATTATGGTCCTAGTTCTCACTTGAGTCCAGTTTCTGGTTTCTGGTAACCACACGTTCATCTGATATCCTTCCAATCCAAGAAGAATTAGAGCTTCCTGATGTATGATCTCTAGGTTGCCTCACCCATGTGGAATCTCGGGGTTCCTGATATATAATGTCTAGGTTGTCCCCTATTTAGCTTCTCTGTTTTCTATCACCTGAGTGATCAGTTCTCCATATTTAATTCCCTCTCTTTGAAAGATTGAGAATGGTTGCCATTTTCCTGGCTGGATGTTAATGGTATTTGTAAAGTTATACTGGTATTATTATAATATTTGTAGATTTGATCAAGTGGAACACACCGGCAAAGATTAGAGCCCACCATCCACAGAATTACAGAAACACATGAAGGCAGGAAATCTGTTTTGAGTACTTTATCTATCATTAGATTTCAAAATAATATTAAATAATGCTTAAACTTTTGTTATAAAGGTAATAGCTGCTTATTAAAAAAAGTGTCAAAAATAAGATTTTTATATTATTTATTATTAATATACCCTTCCTATATGTACTTGTGTACTTCACAGTAGTGTTGGGGTTGGGGGAAAGATGCAGTATTTACATGTAAGCTAAATTTCACATGGTTAGACTTCAACCATTTAAAGCCATATAAACACCCATTTAACATTAATTCTACGATAGCAGAACTTGAGAGAGGTGGGAAAAGGGAAGGAGGATCTATTAATCAAGAGTCATTTGATTCCCTCTCCTACTAGCAAGGACAGAGACAGATACTAAAGAGGAACAGGTAGGGTTTGTAATTTGGCACTTTCTCCTAGCATGGAACAAAAAAAGACGGAAAGTGGGAGAGAGAGAAGATGGTTTCTCCCAGGGGCAGAATTGATGTACTTCTCTGAAATACATGGAGGCATCCAACTTTATCATTCCACCTTAATTCCTAAATAATTTCTCTTCAAAGACATATCTCTTGAGCTATGTCTTCTTATCCAGGAGCACAGAGCACTGCTTGTACTCTGTCGGTGACAAAACCAAAATGTTCATGTGACTAACTAAATCTTAGAAAAACAATTATACTCTTCATGGTAATTGATACATTCCAAAGACCTCAAAATATATAAACCGAATATTCAAGAATCACCCGATTTGAAATAACTTACCTCAAAAAAATATAAAATATTCTATAATTTGAAAGAATTTAAAGAATTTATCCTATCATTCAGCCAACCAAAACAGTCTCCATGTCAACCAACAATCATGATGAATTCATCTATAAAAATCATCATTAAAATGCATTCCTCAATTTCTCTTCATTACTTGCTTTCTTGTTAGTCAGTATCTATTCTATCACCTCAGGATTCCAGGAAGGGATCAAATGATGGTCTTGTCTCAAAGAAAAGAACTATGCTAAGTTTTACAAAGACTACAGACAGCCCCGCCTTTTGTACTGAAGAAAAGCGAAGCAAACTCACTCCCCTGTTGTTAAGGGAGAATTGGCTGCTTTCTTCTTCGTGACCAAATTCCAAGGCCAAATAGTTCTACAGCTTCCAGTTGCATCAACCTCACTCCTGTGGAGCACATTTGG